>BJKQ01000023.1:0-281869 GCA_006538405.1 Hansfordia pulvinata
GGAGCCGAAGAAAAAAAATAACAGAAGCTCGCCATAAAGCGAACACCTTATTGAAAAGCAGAGGTCTTGCTCACTGAGTCGCTTCATGTCATTTCAACTGAACGATGTTGCGCTCACGTCGCAAGAACGACGAGACTGTCTTTGATAAAGACCAGTTCGAATTTTTGGAGAAGCTGAGAAAGGCAAAGAGTGCCTATGACATACGCAAGAATACGAGATTGTCTTGTCCAAGAAGAAGAATGCCGATGGAAATCTCACCCAAGAGGCTTGCAATGACATTCTGGTTGGATCCGAGGCCATTCCAGAAAAGGCAAGATGTCCAGGCCTCCACCCTACCTAAAAGGCGCTAACGACGCGACAGAAAAGGAAGGTCAACGTGCTCAAACGGGCCTTTCCGCGACGAAACGCAGTCGTTTGGAACGCGATCAGTCAGAGGAAGAGATTCGACAAAGGCCAGCTGTCAGCCGCCCGATAAAACAGTTGCGCTCAGAGATTTCCACTGAAAAAAGGGAGCACCAAGCATCTGACACTGGGGTCGAAATCAGAGAAGGACCTTCTTTGGGTCGCCCGAACAAGAAATTCCGCCCGGATGCTCCTCCGTCGAAGCGAGGGCGTCAAGATTCAGATCTTGAAGTGAAGATCAGAGAAGCACCTTCAACCAACCGCCCGAGCAAGAAATCCCGCCCTGAGCTAGCAAAGAAACTTGATCAGCACACCGAGGCTTCACATCCACAGGCGGTTACTGTGGCTACTCAGGAAGGGAAAAAGCTCACGAAGCCCTTTTCCAAGTTTGCCGGCGAGAAAGGTATTTTCAGCTCTTTCGGTAACTCAGATACTCGCGGTGAGCGTGCCAGGTCTCCAAGGGTCGCTCTTCAGCAACAGCCAGTTCACGATGGCCCTCCTGCAAGAGACGGCCAAGACAGGTCACCGGTTGACCGGAGTACGAAAGGGCATTTGCCACAAAGTCGCCAAAGATTTCAATCCCACGTTGAAAGCGGCGCGGAATCGGAAGAAACGCAGCAAAAAGTCCAGGCCCGACGCTCCCCAGGTCTCTTACCTCGACAACAGACAATTCCAAATGGGCCGTCCCAGGACGAAAGAGGCATGAGGACAGGAGCCGTTCAATCTTTAGTTTCTATGACTAAGTCGGGACACTCGCAACCAAGCTTACTTGATGACCACAACCTTGAAAAAATCTTGAAATCGTTCCCGCCTAGGCTTCCCACGGGAGAGGAACTGCAGAACACCGTTTCCAGCCAAGCCGTTGAGAAAATGCATTACTTGGATATTGTCTCCGGGACAAAAGTCGATGCACTCATTATTGGGCTCACGCCACGCGGCCAGCTTCTGGTTGCATTCCAGGGCAGAAACCCAGACTTTCCTGGGTATCAAGCAGGTGCACTAGTTCCTGCGTCTGAATGTCGACAGGAAAAGACGGCTTGGATCGCAAGTCGCGGCTCATCACCTTTGGAGTATCGGACTGCTGATAGCTTCAGTGGGAAAAAGTTTTCTGACTTCGACTTACTCCTTGTTGCCAGCGCCCCAGATCGAGGCAACGTGAGCAAGGAACGGGTGGTTTATCCCGTCACTGTCATTTTGGGAAATTCCGGGATGAGGATTTCGTCACCATCACTCTGAGATCTACGTTCAACTGGGTTTATGGCCAGAGGAAAACAGAATTTACGTACGCAAGGCACCGAGCCCGAGATGGCACCCCACAGCCTCATGCGGCTATCTCGAAGGGCTTGATCCCGGACTCAACCGGCATGTTGCCGTTCGAAGCGCCAGTGCTGGTACAGTCTATAGAAGACACCAACAAAGTCAAACCAACAACCTATCAATCGATAACACCAAGTGCGGGGCGAGGGTTCGCACGAACAGTGTCAAGATCTCCCGCTTCGGACCAAGAAATGTCGGACGTAGAGTCAGACTCCAGCGTCCACCAGCAGTCCAAGGGAGGCTGGACCCCCCGTTCTGGAACAACAGCTGTCACTTCTCCATCACAGACGCCTGATCGCACCCTTACCGCGACAGACTCCAAACATCCGATGGTGGGTGGTTCCAGATCTTCTCCCAAGAGGCCAGGCAGGAGAGTTCGCTACGACCTGGAAGCTCCTGCTTCGGATTCGGGGGGCGATTAGTACACAGAAGCGGTAAGTTTCACGTTCTAAGTCAAATTGGTGTTCGCGCCTGTTCCCAAGCACCTACTAATTCACGAACAGTGTCTGATTTACCATTATCGTCTGTCTTTCTGTTATTTACCCGCGTCTGTTTCCGTTCGTCACTGCTGTATTTGACTGGTACTCACATGTAGCTGGTTCTCACTGTTTGTGTATGTGGGTTTTGTGCATTCTTATCATATTCGCCTGTCGCTACCACACTTCGACGTTTTCGGTCCAGTTTAGTTTATACACTGTCGCTACCACTAAATTCAATTCGTCCTTGCTGAACGTAATACATTCACATCGTGGCCTGCATGATAGCGGCCCTGATCCGCGCTAATATCTGATATTTAAAGATTTGATATGTCTGACAATGGCAAGTTGTTGCATGAAAGTCGAGGTTCGGCACGGATCCCAGCTTCTCACGTGAACACACAGCCCATGCGGGGATGCGGAGATTTCTGGGTCATATGATTGGAGGGCTGCTACTATAGACCCATTTTAATCTAAAACCTGCCAGCGAAGGCAAATGGTGCCAGCTGCGAGCTACTGGCGATGACGCGTTACTGTAGCGGTACGGCCTTGCCATCCACAGAATTTGACCAACCTACCGCTGATGGATCGCTGTAAAGCCAACGCGGCGGCCCTGAAGGCATCGGAAGGCTCCCCCATCTCGTCGGCCACGTTCCTCGTCGGCCACGTTCCTCGTCGGCCACGTTCCTCGCCGTCTCCGGGACACCATCATGAGTGTCCAACAATGCAGCTTGTGCCTCCAGAAATGCAGCCAAAATTCCTTCCCTCGCCACCAGCGACAACCTCATGCCCGCTGCAACCGATGTCTGGTAGTTTTCTACGGGGCCAAAGCTCGACGCCACAATTGCGCCCGGCGAGATCCCGGGCGCCAATGCACCCTCTGCAAGGCATCATTTGTCAGAAGCAATGCCCTGGAGAAGCATATCAAACTGGCTCATGAACCGGTCCGATGTGGGAAAGTGATTCTTCAGAGTCAGGCAAAGTCACACATTCTTAACTGTCACATCTGCAGTCAGTGGTCCAACGTCGTTCAGAAATATCGTCGGAGCGCAGAAGCAGCCATACAAACGGCGAAAAGCGATCTTGGCAGTCTGCTCGATGATGCTTCAAGCCAGTCTCGCCTGCAGAAGGAGGGCCCTGCCTTCCTTGAGATCATTCAAAAATGTACTGTCGGACATCCTTTATCGGCAGCCGGCTACATGTCGAAAGACAACTTTGACGACGATGAATTTGTTGTTTGCTCAAACGAAGAAGCGAGAAGCATATTGGAGAAGTCAAGCCCAAAAGTACCACTCATGATCCCCGCAGAGCTGAATGAAAATATGTTCTGTCTTTCTATGGATTCCTTCGTCACATATCTATCGTCCTTCCCAACTCTCGACGTTCACGACTTCCAACAAAGATATGACAGATCTACCTCGTTGGCTACCCCCAAGTCCTTGCCATCACGAACGGCCATCCGAAAATTGCAAGACCCGGCTCACGGTCCCATCAACATGTTGAATCTTGGTGGCTGCAAGCCCCATCCGACTCCATCTTGCCTGACTTCATTGCCCTCTTACTCTGTCATGGAAATCGCCAAGACGGAGAGTGGGAAGATGGATTCACCCGTCGCAATAGACTTGCTTGAATCGACGCGATTCCAATTATGTGCCAAGAAAGGCGCTTTTTCGATGCCACACATTGATCGTCATGGCGTCATGACCACGGTGTTCACCGACTGCGGCGAGAAGCTGTGGCCAGTGTGGCATTCACGCATCCTTTCGGACTGGGCATCATCGAGCACGATGCAGCTAGGAGCTCCTATAGGGATCTATCTGTATCCCGGATGCCTTCTCATTCAGCCAAGCGCGACAATCCATGCACCGTATTCCCTTACTAACGTGGTCATGAGTGGAACTATGCACTGGGACAGCAGGGAAATCCTACGAGTTCTGCAGCTGTCGAAGCTGGAGGCGAAATTCCCATTCGTCACCAACGAAGATACCGCGATGGATTTCATTCCGAAAATAAGACATATTTTGAAACTTTGGGAGAAAGAGTGTTTGCCCTGGTCATGGGGCTCTACCGTTGATATCGAAGAATGCAGAAAGATTGTCAAGGTATGTACCTGCTCACTGTTACTGGCTCGTCTCTAATCTGAATTAGTGGTTTGAGAATTTCAGTTAGCCGGTTCTCTTTCTGAGCAGCGATAAGTTATCGTTGCCGCAGGCAAATGAACATGGTTCCTGGTGTTTTTCGATTTCTTTGCGATTTCAGCACGGTCTTGTCATTTTCTTCTGTCCTGGTGCTGAAAGTCATATCTACTGGTTCCATTTTTGTTGCAAGTTACACTGTTGCAGGAATTGGGAACAGTTTTTGGTCAAGCGCCGTGGCCCCACTCCGTCAGCAGATCAGGAAACGGTTTTGAGTACTATCCTGTAGGAATTATAATCCCTTGGTGGTATGGTAATGGACAGGCGTTCCCTCATGCTGACATGAGCATTATTTCGCTGAGCTCTTGCACTACCATTGCCATTGATTTGACTGCTGTCGCGATGGATATCACTTGCCAAGTACTTACAAAATCACAGAAGCCTGTTGTGGGCATGCGTGTCAGGCTTGCGTGCTTGGCGCTATCGACCTATTACGAAGGAATCACTTCTCCTAACGGCCTCGTCGATCATTGGAAACAGCTATGCATGCCAACAGCTTCAATCCTAGGCACCGATCCTGTGTGCTCTGTTGTATTCGCCATTGCTGAATACGCAGGAAACGCCCCCTGGCCCACCATTCAGGTCGACCTTGCATGGACGAAGCCCCTCCACCATTTTGTTTTACTTTGTTGCGATGATCAGAGCTACAGTGTGAGCACCTCCACCAATGAGCCCCTGATGCTCTTAGCGCCAACACCAAGTCCCGTGGGCGTTCAACGGGAACCCCATGCTGTGCAGTCGTCAATGTTGTCACCAATGGAAGGGGTTCAATTTGTGGGGGATGACAGGGTTACCTCGGAAAGACGTGCTTTTGATGGGGCAGCGGCTCGCCGACCAGGTCGCGGAAGGGGCGGGCGCCAGGCTGCAGGACTGAAACGGGGCAACAAGGAGTTCGACGATGAAGAGCTTGGTGATGCCAAAGGGGGGAAACGAGCGCGACATACCTAGCAGGGACAGGGCGCGCATGGTGTTGGGACACATCGCGTAGCCCAAGAGTTGTCTTGTGCATGAGCATCGTCCAGCTGGCTAGGCAAAATGTTCACTTGGAGGAGTCCTTCGGATGCGGGCTGCATGCATGTTTGTCTGATTTAACAGGCTGGTACTGATGTATTTACCTAACCATTTTTTCCATTGGTCCATTTTTGACTCGATAAAAGTCGTGCAAGCATTTATGCAGCCGATGTTCTACAAACAAGATAAGGGATCATTGGTCATGACTAGGCATGAGCACCTGCCTCATTGATCTCTCAGAGCACGACTTGAAAGTTGGCTGGTGGAGCGGCATGCTTCACGCTTATGCAGTGTAACTACCTTCGCATATGATGACCGAAATCAATAACCAACACGAAGTAGGTTTGCAGACACGTTGGCCACAGTTAGGCTCACACTAGTCCAGATGCACGATACGATAGGATGATGCAATATGCTTGACTGCCATCTTTGCGATAGCTGCAAATGACCGCGGTCGAGTCCGATTTCTTTTCACTGTGCAAACGAGCCAGATTAAGCATCAGTCTCCCCTCAATCCCAGTACTAACATCAAATATCTAGGATCACGCCTGCGCCTGCATCTGACATCCAGACTCATCGAAATTAACTTCACTTTGACGGTCAATGTGGAGCTTTGGTTAGTGAGGCTGGGAGGGACGCTCAACCGCCGAAGTTCATGCAACTAAAAGTTAGAAATGGTGTCGCTCTCGCTGTCAGTGTCAGATTCAAAGGCACTGGGACCTCTTCATGTCGTCCACCTCGTGGGCGCCTCCCTGATGGCCTCTCCGCCCAACAGCGCTTTTTCTATGTGAAGATAACTGCTTCTCGTGTAATATAAAATCTCCTGTGACGAACCGTCGTTGGATATTTCGGGTGTCTGCCCAATCTCTCACAGAAACAAACGGGCTTTATCTGCTTGCCACTAAACACGGCGGTACAGTCAATACTTGGTTTGACATGGGGGGGCTGACGTGAGAAAAGATAAAGACGTTCCAAGTCATTCATAAATATACTTGCGCTGGCTTGTGGGCCATTTCTCCATAAGACGACAGGAATGCACTTGAACAGAAACCGAAAACAGTAAAACGTCAGGCTGAATTGGCTTAAAGTACGTTAGGCGGTTATCGGCATTCAGAGTCGCCCGCAAGTTAAAAAGAGAATGGCAGAAAATGGCATTTGTGGGGGTGATCCACTATGGCCAAATTCGGTCTTTTCTACCAATGCGCTGTGCACAGCCATACCAGCACGGAATGAAGGTACGTATGCTTCTACATAGATAATATGGATCGCCAATTATGACCATTCGAGGCTTAATTGTAAGTCTCACCTTCACAATGGAGCCTTCAGTCGTCTATGGACTGACGCTTGCGTCCATCATTATTCTATTCACGCTGCGACCGATCGCCCTTCTTATTGTCGCTAGATTTGGTCACGCCTTCAGGTCCCACGTTCAATACCCACTCGTCATCTCGCGCAACGGCTACACGGGAAGCATCAGCCGTTTGGAGGTGATTTATCTCACAGTATATCTCGCTACAAATGGCCTAGTCCTTGGCTACTCGGTCCGAGACCGGTCTAGTTTATCAAAACGTGCCGCTTTCGCTGCTTTGGTCAATCTAGTTCCTTTGTACTTCGGAGGGAGGACAAATCCCCTCATGAGCTTTATCGGGTTTCCATTACCACACTATTATCTTGCACATCATTGGTTCGGGAGAGTAGCTATCATTGAAGCTCTTATTCATGCTGTCATATCGCTACTGCCTCCTCAATCTTACCCTGAGATGACCACTTCGGGATACTGTGTAAGTACCTCGCTTCTTCGGTTCTGATTAGAATTACTGACACTCCATATAAGGCCTCTTTGTCGCTACTCCTCATCGGTCTTGCGTCCATTTGCATTGTCCGCCGCATACACCATGATCTGTTTCGGAGGATCCATTTTGTCCTCTCTTTATTCATTCTTGCCTCTGTCATGTGGCATGTCTTCTCGCTGCCGGGCCCCCTGGCAAAGGTGATTGCGAGCTGCTCATGTGGTTTCTGGGCTTTCACTACAATCTTTCGCTTAACCCGATGCTTATATATCGGCAGCGCCAGGGTCGATGTAAGGGCCACCCAGGATCTCCTACACGCTCGAGTGGAGAATCGTCGAGGGTTGGTCGTCTACCCAGGATGCTACTTTTACCTGTATTTTCACCATGGACCCTTCAGGTATAGGGCGCAGGGCCTGCCTATGACAGTTGCATGGTGGACCCCAGGAAGAGGTGAAGACAGTCGGTCCTCTATACTTTTCCTCATGAAAAGACAGGGATCTGTGGAGGGATTGTTTCAAAAGCCTGAAAGCCTACGCAGCGTGCTTCTTGACGGGCCCTATGGACAAGACCTCAAGCTTTATCGCTTTGAAAACGTCATTCTAGCTGCCAAGGGAGCTGGAATAGCGGGCGTACTACCATACGCACTCGACCTTGCACGACGTCAGGCTCACGACACCGAGTTGCGAAAGCTTCAAAATGAGTCGAGAACCCATTCAGCAAATCGTCCATTTCGTGATAAAACACGAAAGATAGATCTTTTCTGGATTCTGGAGCAAAACTCACAGCAAAAATGGCTTCGGGACGAGCTGCAGTCTCTACAACAGCTTGACCCGTCCAATGTATATGTTTCTGCTATGGCCCATGGGGATTCATTATTGCTAATACTTCACAGAGGCTCTTCTGCATTTGGTGCATCTACCCATCTCCACAGCGGCGCAGTCCTCCTTTTGCTCCCAACGCATATTGGCATTGTCTGTATCCAAACCAGAGCTCCAATATATATGACCAAGGTATCTATAAAGAGATAAGTGCTGGTATCAAGTCGCCAGGTAGAAGTATCGTTGTCGGTAAGTTCACGGTGGGGGATTTAAATCTTATTTGTCTGTGTACTGACGATTCTCAGCATGTGGTGATGCGGGATTCGCGGGTCGCATTAGGGAGGAGGCAATTCAAAATGCCGACATCCACTTTGCTGAGGTTGAATACAGGCCCGGACAGATAGAGAAAGGAGGAAATGGGGTAGCTGGTTTGTGAAATTACTTGGCATTTTTGACAGTATAGAGCCCTGGACTCTTGCGAAAGTCGAGTAATCTTAAGCAAAACGGCTTGAAACAGTACAGCAAGTTTTCTGAATCGTTTCTGAGTTGTCTACGGAAGGGATCGAGGAGTGTGTGAGAAATTACGAATAAGGGTCGGAGAGCGATGGAAGATGAAGATCCCCTCTGCGGGTTGCCTAGGGTGCATTCAAACTCATTTTACATGCCTGGAGTCACATATTTTGAAGGAATGCGCGACGTAAAAACAGTTACACACTTCACGACGCCAGGAGCAACGAGGGCAATACCATCGATAGGAGTTCGGGGGCCCGAGTCAATATATTAACCAAAACAACCGTTTCTTCAAAAATTGTAATTTCAAAGTCCATCTTGCTTCGCAAAATTGTCAGCTACGGGATCGGAAGTACCTCCACCTCTAGGAAGCTTCAGGATGCCCTACCAATCATGGCCAGCCCTGAACATGGCAGTAACCTGTAGGTCACCGTTGCCAGCTTACAAATAGCTTACTACGTCTCTCTATAGAACTTGGAGATTCTCGCAACCACTGAAAAAATCTCACCTGGCACGATCATTTGCATCATTGAGTCACATGTTGACTTGAATGCTCCGTAAAGCGATGAGACTGCGTTGCGCTCAATTTTCGCGGTTGGTATGACGGTTTCAGAGGCAACAAAATAAAAATTAGATTTACTGGGTCCGCGCATGGATCGCTAAATAGGCTCCAGATGCGCTAAGATAGCCCAGAAAGCTCGCTAAAACATGGCACGACTGAGGTTCTTCTTCTGTCCCTTAGTGCAGAGGCGTGCTTTCACCAAGCAAGCCTAAGTTCCTCGCCCACTGCGACCTGTCGAGGCGAGCGATGCGAAAGCAGAAAGGCAACGAAATACTCAGAGTCGGTTTTCCATAAAGTATGCATCGATTGCCATTAAGACTTAAGCCGGGATTTTTCATTTAACTGAACGGTCGAAGTTTGTGCTGGAATTAGTTTTGTAGTCATGTTCAAAGTCCAGCTCTAGGGCTACATTCTGGCAGAGCCCAGTGTTTCATCATTCATACAAGACTACCCCAGGATACGAGCTACCGCGTGCCTGACATTGTTTAGCTCGTCTTGAAAACAATCTGGTTTTCCGGGTCTGTGAACAGATTTGAGGCCTTCCAGAATGTTCTTCCTCTGCACGATTTGCTCTGAATCAAGTTCTCCAAGTGGCACACGGTACCTATGTACATACTCCTCGACATCACTTATTGCAGACCTCTCAAAATCGATCACCATGACTTCTCTTCGTCGCTCGTCGTAAAGCAGGTTCCGCGCTTCAGCATCGCGGTGGAGCACTCCGAGACGGTGTATCTTTTGATAAGCAATATCAATCTTGCGCAGGATTGTCTGTTTCTCATCCTGGCTGGTGCGGTCGAACAAAGGCCTCCCGCCATGGCTCAGAAGCATGAAATGGGTAAAAACGCCATGGTCGTAGTAGTAAGGCAAAACCAGTTCGACCATCCCTAGAAGCACTGGCACACATAGCCCTTGCAAGGGTTCAAGCCGAGCGTAAACCTGTGCTTCATGTTGTAAACGATCCAAGTCGAGACGCTCCATGCCCTTGGCGACAAAGGTGTAACCGTGCGAAGACAGTCGTACTTTGAAGAGCGCCCCAAGAGCACCGGAGAGATAAAGAGGAGCACAATCCGCGTTGCGACCTCGATCATAGGCGAGTTGGCCGCGAATGAGCTGGATGAACCTGGATAGCTTGGGGTGTTTCTTCCTGTGATCCCTCAGGTTTGGACACCTCCTGTCCATGGAGCCCCCACGCGCAAGGCCAGAGAGACATTCCTGGGAGCAATAAGGACGGTCATGAACTCTAGTTTTTCCGGTGACGCTCTCGGTATGCCGTTGACTATTCCGCTGACCCCGAGTCTGTGACACACGAGAAGTCCTCTGCGCGAAACGAGCATGTGGACCCGGCGTTGGCGATGGCGATGAATGATTTCCTTCGTCATCATCACTGTCTCTCTGCTGTGAATCGTCTCTGTGCGGCTTGCATCGGGACCGAGTGCGAATTGGGGATCGAGAAAAGCCCTTCCATCGTGAGGGAACGTAAGGGGAAGCCCGCACTGGTTTCCGCTCACTCGGTGGTATGTTCTTCAGCACGTCGTCGTATTCGACAGCCCAGATCTCAAGCTTTTCCGCCGCATCGTGCCATGCCGCTGGGGGTGGCTCAGCACGAACAGCCTGGAGAACGAAGGCGAAAATCTGAGACACAGCAGTCCGGTGTAGCTTGGCCTCGTCATCATCTATCACATCCTCGTTGGGGATGCATATGTAATACTCGACGATGGCAGGGTCGTCCGGGATGTGCAGAAAGACAATAACTTCCCCAGTGCAAACATACCCGTACTGCACGCCTTTGCCAATCATATATGAGAACAACTGTGTGATGACGGCAGCCGAGAGCCTCTGGGCAGCAAATTCGAAGCCTTCGCCAGACTGGTTGATGATATCCTTCTCGGGTTGGATACCGGATAACAGACCAGTGACAAGGGTGTCGCGGCTCAGCTTGTGAGGGGGTTTGTATTCGATTGCCACAGCAGGAACCTTATGACCAAATGCATCTTCGTAGATGCAAAACTGGTCGGCGCGATTGCCCTTGCCCCGGGCCTTCCGCCTGATCCTTGGAGCAGCTGACTGTCGATGGCGAGTGTCAATGGACATGTCTTCCATGGACGTGATGATTGACTCATCAATCTCGCCCAAATTCGTATGGCTCTCGAACGAGAGTGTGCCATTCAAGTCCAGTGCCGATCGCAGGTGCTTATCATTGTATGTGGCATCAAACAATTTGCGGACCATGTTCTCGACTGTGTCACGCTCGAAGTCGCGCAGTCCGAGCTCGCTGCTGATAGGGCGAATAAGGGTTTTGACGTAGTCAAGCTGGGTCGAAGAGGGAAACACGGGATCGGATGGGAATGATGACCCCGTCGACAGGACGTTCCAGATAGCTTCTTGCTCGGAGGGGAAGGACTGCCAGCGGACGATCTGCTGCGGGTAAATTCGGCCTGTTGGGTTTGTCGTGTCGCCCTGGGTGGTCGAAGAGGGTTCAGTGACAACTTTGATGGCGAGGCTCAGCTCATGGCAGCTTTTGAGAAAATCCTGGAGCGGTTGTGGTCTTGATGACTGAGCCGCCTTTTCTGCTTCCTCGAGAAGCCCTCTGAGCCTCTGAAGCTCATCGATTTGTCGTTCCATGGCAATGGCATTGATTGTGGTGAAACGACGAAGTGCGCAGTGATGCGATGCGAGTCGCGTTGTTTACATTTCGTACCGGTTTGGCCAATGTGTCCGTGATTGGCTTAGCGTAATTAGGAACTGTAGGCCCTGGAAGCCATGGGCCCACCTAAATGAGATTCCCAGCAAGTAATATCACCCTAAGAGTGACTAACCTGTTTTAGCCAGACTGGCCAGGGTAGCGTAGGTAGCCTGTGAGTGGAATGAATGAATGTCAACAAACAAAGCCGCTTGCAGGCTGTAAACGAAGACGTTCTTCTGTCAGTCCCAAGAATCTCCCAAGTAGCACTTTCAATCCGGAAAAAGAACCCTCAATTGACTATGTGTTTGAAAAGAAGTGATGACGTCCTCATTGCTTAGACATAAAAACACCTGATCCAGAGAATGATTTTCAAGGTTGGTTTATTAACAAGAGCCTATTTGTCTCATGGCTTAAGTAGAAAATAATGCAACGACTAGAACCTTTCGATCGATCCAAGAGAAATCTTTTAACACTGATTCGACTTGTAAATATGGATTACTGGATATACCTCCTAATCATCAAATTTTGATCTCCTAGAAAAACATTGGAATCAAATCAGCCATCGTCTCATCTGAACTATTTATCCCCTTGGTAGTTTAAACCCAGCCGCTAGTAATATGTCTGCTACCGCTGCAAACCACACCTCAGAGGCCGCCTCGAGCACACCAGCACCATTGGGGTTGACGCCTAGTTCTCGGAGCAACTCCGGAGTTTTAACATGTCCTGGTGCAGCCGCGTGAAGTACTCTGTCGTAAACCATGCCGTACGCCTTGACCTTCGCTTCTGCTTGAAGAAGGGTGAGAGCAATCTCCAAATTTCCGCCACATAACGCAGTCATCAGAGCAGTCCCGGGACCTGTGACAGGTGAGTTGACGTCCGCACCGTTTTGGAGAAGCATATTGACGATTCCCAAGTTCCATCCTCGCGATGCCTTTCAGAGGGCATTTGTGAATCTGCGGTCTCTCATTCTGATAGTCACACCATGCTGAATGATGCTTCCAGGATTCTCCCACGGCCGTGATATGATGACCTGTTGGACGCTGTCCGACCAACTTTATTCCGGAGGTTGGCGAAGGCCCCACTGGAGCGAAACGTTTTAGCAACTTCGAAATGCCCCTTGGGTAAGGCCAAATGCAATGGAGATAATCCCACATGGTTTTGACAGTTCACTTTCTCACTGCCCAACCCCACGGCACACTGCCGCGCGCATAGGTAATCAAGAAGGACTCTGCAAGTTTCTCGAGAGACCCGATGTCGATGCCAACCTCCCCAACGAGAATCTCTGTACGCCGCTGTCAGAACTTGCTCAGTTCGAACGGGTATCGTGTGTCATGCATCTTTTGCATTTCCCGGTGATTGACCTCCACAGGTCGAATCAATTGCAACAAACAGCACTTATGTTGGCCATCAAAGCTGAAAGAGAAGACATTGCATAACTTCTTTTCGGCCACCCCGATGTCCCCCTCTATGTTCCAGATACGAACTGGAAACGGCAATCTTCATTGCGGTAACTTCAGGTATCACAGGCGTTGTATTGTCGCTGTTCAGCACTTAAACCGATGAAAATGGGTTCGTCGAGCTGCATGCTGATCAATACAAACCATACGACTGGAACACTAGCCGCGACTATGGGAAATACTGCAATTTTACGTGATTTGGCCAACGTTCCAGATTTCAGTTCGGATGCCACCAGTGCAGATGGGAGTACTGCCCTTATCTGCGCATGCACTCAGGAGCATGATGCTTCAGTCAACTTTTTTCCCCGACAATAGGCTGATACCAGGATGCAGAACCAATCAGGTATCATTGTATTGACGGCGGCAGCAGTCCGCTATACGGCTTCAACGATCTTAGTGATCCTTGTTACAGCAAATGATGACGCCCGTCTGGACAGTCCACACTTCAAGCTCTGCATGTTGCATCGTGGCACGGGAACTTGGGCACGGTTCGATATCTTCCGCATTATGGGGTGGACATTGATCCATAAGTTCGCCCTGGAGAGTCGGCGCTGGGCTTGGCAGCCCAGAACAAGCATGATCAACTCGTTTTGGCATTGCTTCTGTTGGAGGCTGATCTAAATCGATGAGATCCCTCTGGAAAGACGCCAATCTTTCGAGCTTTTGGAGGACATCATTGGAACAAACGTCGGTGAACACTCACTGAACACACACATTCAGGGCTCTTTTGAGTTCTGACGAAATTTTCATCGACGTTCAGGATGTCAATGTAGACACCCCACTCCACGAGGCCGTTAGAGGGGGTTGGTGGGCCATGAGCGCCACAGTGGCTGCAAGGCCCCAAGTGTAGCTTCTGCCAACAGGCTGGGGGCACACCGATTGATACTGCTTCGCCCTCATCGAGGAAAATGCTGAAAAGAGCTTTCGCTCATAGAATCAGACATGAACCAAAGACTTCATATTAGAACAGTCAAGTACGCCCGATACCAGATACCTGATTTGTGCACGTTTCAAAATCGCCGCTGTACTTCGTTTGTCATACCCTGCACTCGCATTTTCAACGTTACCCATCAAGGGTAGTAGCTCTTGGAGTTTCTCTCAGTAATCTCAAGCATCCAGTAGACAATGAACACAGCCAGGTAATGTAGCATTGTTGAGGAGACATGGGTCTGTTTTTTTTTAAGGAAGAAAAGAAACTGGCGCAGAGCATTTGACACTACCGCGCATCTTGCCTTCTGGGCAGGCACAGCATGTCTGGTAACGCTACGGACGTGTTCATGGCAAACCTGTGATACGAATGACCTTTTCCACAACGCTATTACCGATCGAGTTAAAATTTTCTTCGGGCTAGCCTTAACCTATCAAGGTCTAGCGCGCAACGTGTCAGACCTTTCCGAGTTCGCTCATCGCCAGACTTCAAATCCGCGTAGTAACAGGAACTATGTCTTCCTGCCAGAAATATTCGCATCACCTACCATACGACATATTGATTCTCGTAGCTAACACCTCTGTCCTGCTTCAAGCTGCTCACTCTGGTATTAACAAGGGTGTGAGCATCCAAGTGGCGTACCATCCTGGACGTGTTGAAATCCATGTCTCCGCAATTTCTTGGTGGGGTTCTCTGCGGGGTGCCTCGGCGCAATCTCTGAATTCGGCGGAAAGTATGGAGGTGCGCTACAAGATGACCCGCAGTTATGTCGGCCCAGAACAAGTATACTCGCAACCATCCACAAATGGACCAGACTCCCGTGACTCCAAACAGTCACTCACATGTCTTAGCGGGTGTCCGCCCTATTGGTGTGATCATGTGCTGATACATTTCAGGTTAGGTTCTACTCAACATATGAGATATCTAACCCCTTAAGACCTAGCGGGTCACAGCTAAGGCTTCAAAATACACATAAGTCTTCAATGCAGTCATCCGCACCATAGCTCTGTCTCCTGGCACTCATACTGAGACGGAAACATGCCTTGTGTCTGCGAAAAATTGCGACAACAGAAATATGACGACATAACGCCTGACGATGTGATTTTCTTCCTTTCCAGAATTCTGTATAATCACTGACGCGCTCGAACAGATCAGTCTCCTCACTACGGCGCGGCATCAAGCGCCTCACCCATTTGATAACGACGGTATCAACCGTCAAGAACGATTGGGCTCTTCCTCCTCCCTAGCCTTGAAATCAATCGGACCAGTCAAATCCAAGGCAGTCAGATCCAAGGCACTGGAAGCCACATTCCATGGCACGGCGGTTATCAGTGCCAAGTCCTTGAGCCTCACCTGGAGCTTTCCAGTACACCTGGATGCCACGGTCTGTGCATACTTGACAGTGGAGCACCTCGATCGAACAAGTAAAACAGCGCAGATACTCAAAAGAATTTTCTGTCACGCATTGGCGGAGCTGCATCCGACTAACCAAAGTACCGATTTGATTTTCAAGACGTTCGATTCTGTTTTCAAAGACATCAAATCGTGCAAACAAAAGGTGTACAGAATGCTACACATCGGCAGACGCTGGGCGAATATTGCCCAGTATCTTGACCTGATCGCACAAAGCGGAAGAGATGAGACCTCCTGCATTGACGTGCTCTGTGTTCTTGATAAGGGATCGCGGTAAGTTCAACCACACCATATTCAGTTGACACGGCTGACCGTCCTGCAGATGGGAAAATGCCAGTATGCCAACTGTGCAGGAAGCCGTCTTGAATCTGCATTCCCGAGAGGATCTCAATTTCGCCAGTCAAGCAACGAAGCATACAAATCAGGTGGAGCAGGTCTTGGCTAGATTTCATGGTAGGTTGATCAATCTGTTCTTACATGGTCTATATTATAATAACACTTGTCCAATCAGGTGCCCGCCATATTGAATCGAATCAAGCTCCTCCCACGGCGCCCAGTCTGCCTCTTAGAGTCGGGTCGGGTGTCTTTTTAGCGACAGCCAAAGTCGTCGATCACCCAGCGAATGATATGCCTTCGGCAGCTCGATCCGGGACAGATTTGCTGGCAAATTTGCTTTCCTTTCTTGGCGAATCGAAATTTTCCATCGAGTGACTGTGCACCGGGGCAAGGTCACGCAGGCGCTGGCCATCAGAAAGTGAAATGGTCGATACGCGGGCCCCTCGATTAATCCCCGATTTGAAATCGCTATTGAGCCAGCCAAGACTTGTGAGCGATGCTCTGGGCGATCTTTGCGCGGCCGGTGTTATCTCCCAGCTCCCAGACTCCACGTTTGTCCTGGATCGTGCCAAGAGAGCCGAGATATTAAGAAGTATCGGCGAAGAAGCCCCTCTGTGGCGCTGGCAGGCTCTGGCAACCACCTACCGGACAATCTCATGGAAGTATTTGGAGCAAAGGTAAGTTCATTTGCACCAACCAGCTCGACAGGACATTGACACAAACAGGAACTCCATTCTAGAGGGTAGCTGTTTGCAGCTTTCACCGGAACCTGCTCTGCGATGCTACGCATTGCCAAGGTGTGATGCTCAGTTCATCCACCCGCATGGTGGAACCATGCAATCAGCCACGTAGCTGTGAAAACCCCAAATTACCCCTTGCCTATTCATATCTACTAGTTCCCGTGCTAGGTGTTTCTGGCTGTCTTATTAAGGACCACCGAACAAGACCTCATGACAAATTTCGCGAAGCTCAAGCGAAAGAAGTTGCTTTGTCAAAATTTGTCCATCAGGTTGATTTCAAACTTCCAGCAACAAAGAATTCAATCTCAGGGGTAAAGGAAGACCTGTACTTGCAGGTTTGTGATGAACTTGGTTAAGAGTAGCTCGAAGAAGAATCACAGCATTGATTTCTGTAGATTTGCCACTAGCTTAAACGAACAGGTCCCGAATCACCAGTGCTGAAACATATTAAATATTGGGACATATTGACAAATCTCACCTACATCTCCCAGTTGTTAAAGATACGACGGGAATCTCCACAATTCACGCTTGTGGTTGGATGAATGTGTCGCGTTATCTGAAACTGATGGTGTTTCAGTGGCAACCAGGGCGAGCTACACGATTTGCACAGGTTCGATCTTTGAAATCATACCACCCTCTACTCGCTCCTAGACGTCTCTTCTGACCTCCGACTTTTGGAGACACTCCTCGCCCATCTTCTCGGCCAATATCTATTCTCGGTACATCTGACGCATGCGATAGTCCTTGCCACGCTTGCCCTGGTTGTGTTCGAGGATGCATGGAAGATGATGGGGTATCGAGTTGCACCTCCATTCATGGCATGGTTTGGCATCGCATTTATTGCTGAGCTGGTCAGTGTGCTGAGTGTAGCCGCGATATGGAGGGATTTCGTTGAGGAGTCTGCAGAGGATGCCGTAGCGTGACTGTACAAGTTGGCAAGCATCAGGCCGTCCTGAGCGACCGGATCGAAGTTCTTGAGCACGGGGGTTTAGACGAACCCGTACTGTCAGACTCTTTGTCAGCCATGTTTACGAAAAGGTGGAACACTTCTCTCACCAGGAGGACAGCAGTGACAAAGCCTAGCAATGCGAGTGAAGTGACGGCCACAAGTGCTGTGTGCGAAATGTTGGTCTTCACGCCCCTCGTCTGATATACCCGCGGAGGTTTGTAGTTGACCAGTAGACGATGGGTGCTTTGAATGATGGCGTTACAAGCAGCATCAATCTTGCTGTAATTTGGATCCTCAGGTTGATTCTTCTGCTGTATCTTCGCTGCGTACCTGCTAAAGGCTTTGGCAACATAGCGTAGGTCCTTAGTAGAATAAATGAGCAGCTGGCAAGCTACACCTCTGGTGATTTTGATATTGCGCTCGAACACTGAAGGGTTCTGGAAGCAAAGTTCCAGAGTTGCCATGGCCATGGTCTGCGGTATGGCCACGAAGTTGAAGACCGACTGTTCACGCACGCTCGCCATGTAGGACAAGCACTCTGGCACTCTCTCCAATGCCATGAGTACCATCTCACTCATACACTGGAGGGCTTTTCGCTGGCTGTGTGGATTTTCCTGGAAGAGGTCGCTGATCTTTTCGACGTGCTTGGACAAGACTTCGGTAGGCCAGAAGTGCCGGTTATGCAAGTGATCTTCGTGAACGTCGCGAATGATGTTCGTCTGCTGCAGGAGCTGGGCCATGGACTCGGCCAATTCAGGCTTCTCCATCATGCTCGGCTCTGCTAGATTGGCAATAACGAACATGCGAGTGACACCCTCGCCGACCAAACCCGCAACATAGTGACAGTACAGCTCGTAATCGCGCACGGTCTGGACACCGGTTGTGTCAGCACTGACTGCATAATCGGCCATGCCTGCTCCCATGCGCTTCGTGATGTCGGCAATGATGACGCGATATTCTTCCTTCAGCTTTTTGTACTCTCTCGCGACACAATCGAACTTAACGAGAACCTCGCGGTCCCTCTCGTCGGGCCCACTGCCGTCGAAAGTCCATGTCTCGTCATTGAGGTGTTGGTCAAAATCTCGTAGCAGCGGCTCCTTGACAGCCGTAGGTAGAGTCTTGTCATCCTCGATGGTGTCCAGGCTGCGGAGTGCCAGGTAGAAGATGCACACCGGCATCAGCAGCTCGGGATGCAGCTGCTGGATGACGGCAACGAAGGAGCGCGAGGTCAAGGCCAGGAAACGCCAGCATTCTTTTAAGTCGTGCGTCTGCGTTTCGGTGTGGTCCTGGCTGCGGTAGACGGGCGCATGGAAGAACTTCCACTGCAGCGTGGCGCGCAGCTCGGCCGGATACGTCAGGATATGCGAGATTTTGAGCGGCATGTTGGGATATGATGGGGGGCTGGTGCGGTGGGTGCAAATGAATGCCAATTTGTTGGTGTTGAGGTAAAGCGGAAAAACTTATGGAAGTCAATTCAGAACGTGATCATAACACTGAACCAATGACGGCACGTGTAACGTGCGCTTTCGAACCTGGAAGCACGGATATCCCGACCGGCAGTTCCTTCAATCCTGCCAACTGCCAAGACCCCACCAAGACCCTAGACGCCAACTACACTTCACATGCTGACAGCCGGCGCATGGTGTCCCGTCGGAAAACGGCTAGTTGATTGGAGATCATTGAATCGATTTATTGATTGATTGATTAGGTTTAATCTAGGTTCTATCCCCGTGGGACCCTGTCATGCCCCCCGGTGCCGTACTTCGCCGGGTTTTGGAGGGACCCTATTTTTACATTTTCGGCCGCGCACATGCCTATCCACGCTGTTGTGAGGGCATTATCCGGCTGCTTGTCCGTAGGAGTACTGCTGTCCCATTTAGGGCAACATCTAGGGCAAATCCTTGTAAAGAAACCACTCCGCTCCACCAATGTAATCCACTTCGGACTACTGTTCCCTCCCCGCCCCCCACAAACCTTTTTTTTGTAAAGGCTGCGCGAAACGCAGGCTGGGGTAAGTCCTGACATTTTGACCTCTCTTTTCCTTGCCACCACTGCCTGAACTCCAGTCTTTCCTGTTCTTCGGTATTTTTTTTGCTCATGAGGCAGTCGTTTGCGTGTTTGTTTGCGGGACCTGCGAAGCTCCTTCTTTGCTTTGTTGCCCTCGATGTTGGTGGGACCGGGAGCCAGTTTTACTGCAACTCCTTCATCAGGGGACCTCGCCAGCACCTGAAGCCGGAGGAGTATCGACTACCTAACTTACTTCATAATTTACTTTTTTCTCTTGATCACGTAGCAAGCTGATAAGCTAATACCTGAGACGGTCTAGATTTCGGACCGTTCAAATTTATGTTTCAAATCTCGGGTAACTTTAAGGACAAGTCTTTTGCCACGACCTAAGAACCTCCAGCGGAGAGCTTTGGAGACACTGCCCCAAGCTGCTGTGTAACTATACGTCGTCAACTTGGACTTGAATATAGCAGTGAATTTGTTTGATTAAACTCACAATCCAAATTATCTTTTACCACGACTTTCATGCATCTCCACCTTGTTACTACGAACCCGATTGCCAGGCCTGCAGGACGGGCCATACTAATGTAGGCAGGCGACCTGTGGACAAATGGTTGCACAAGGTGACGCCAAAACCAATCATGTACGCAGGACAAGTGGATCACGGCTCAGGTATTCACGAAGACCTCAGTGGGAACTGACTGACCGAGACTGAGTAGGAAGAGAATGCTCAGTACGGTTCAACTGAGCATCGTTGAGCACCACGGTGCTATCAGTGTCGCTCGTCTGAGCAGCATTGAGTTCATCAGTCATCAGTGAGGAAATGAAGGACATATAAAGGCGAAAGATTCTCAAGTATCTGATCATTGATGACCTCAGTTAAGCCATTCTTCGATGGGAGTATATCTCCTAACGACAGTCTACCACTTGTTCAGTACTTCGGATTACCCATTGTCAGTCAAGTTGCTCAGTGTCTACCGACAGACGACCTTTCGAGTGTTCTTTTCGAACATAAACCCCAGACCACTTCTGCATTTTTCTTAGGAAGAATACAGGTCGTTACAAAAAGGTAGCTAGCTGGAATATCTAGGTCATAGCGACTTAATGGCTGAAAAGAATTTTTAATATATATATTGTGGTTAAAATACTAAAGAAATAACATATTAAAATATAAACTAATATCTTAGTATCAAATAGCTTGAGTAGTATTGAACTTACTTTAAGAGATATATTAAGCTTATAATATTATTCGCTTTATTGTAAACACTTTGATTAATATCACAGTTATAAAAAGAAAAGAAAAAACTCGACTACGCAGTCGTTCGGGACCGAGAGCCGCCATTTGACGGAGATCGATGTGTCACAATTGACCGTTTAAGGGCCTCTGAAAATATACACAAAAATAAGCTGGAAGCTCTCGTTGGATTCTCATGTCGCGTGGTGCAAAACCCAGTACTCAGCACTTCCACTTCGGGTTAGGTGGAGAAAGGATGTGCGGAGCCCTGAGAAAGGTCTTGGATGTTGACAAAGACTCCTCTATTCATGTACGGTGTGACGGGACGACAAACGAACACCCCCACAAATATGCGCAAAAGGCCGATCATAATGCAACCGTGCAAAGATAGGGGATCAAGATTTCGATTTTTTTTTCGGGATAGCCATCCGGACGGAAACGAGGATTCTAATTGGATTGGATAAAACACCCATGCAGCTGTCGCAGGGACAAACCAGATCATGGATCCAATTTCTAAGAGGGCATACGATTCATTGTTACTTGTCAGTAAATAGATGATGCTCACACGTTTGGAAATCTCATGATGGGTCCGTGTTCTTCAGACCGCAGGTGCTCAGCCTCCTCTGTATGTGGTCAAATTATTCGCCCAGAACTCAAATCACTTCCTCAGCGTTGTCATTGTAAAACTAAGTTGTCAAATTCATCCGGAACTCCAACATTCGCGGCATTACGGGCTATTAGAATATGGTCCTCGTCACCTCCTTGGACCGAGGCAATACCAACGTCAATCGCCATGCCAGACTTGTATTTAACACCTGCCCAAACATCAGGATGGCACTATTTGTCGGCATCAGCGATAGCGTTTTGGGTCCAAACACTGATGACAGTCATCTACATAGTTTCCATGTAAGAGATGTTGTCATTCCGTAGTCAGTATATGGGAGGCTGTCATGCTCTAGGAGTCTGAAAGATATCTCATCAATGTCTTCAAGGTCAACAGCACGATGGACCGGCTTTATCACGTGCTCACAGATGCGTTCGCCTCTCTCAACGACAGACACGGAAGAACCCTAAAACGCTTTGGAGTGCATTACGATAAATTGGAAAACGAAATTGAGAGGTTATGCTTGAACCTGTTCTCGAACACGACAGGCTCTTGCTTTCCAGCTGCCAACACAAAGTGACAAGTGGTGACTGCAGCCAGGTGGCAACCTTTGTCTGCAATCAATCCTCCTCTTCCATTATAGTCACACCATGGATGCCTTCGATAACTTTGAACGGATTGCCAGTCTGGCTCGCGCCCATGTTGTTGCTGTATAAACTCCCAGGGCTCTTTGTCCATCTAGTTCCTTCTGTCCCCCAACGGCTGCCTACTCAAGCGTGGGGATCCGATAATAGATCTTCCTTTCGTTGTCCTGGTTTTCTAGTCTCCGTCTCGTAGCGCCTGTGCAATGAACTCTGTGACGTAGACTCCGTAACGTAGACTCCGTAGCATAGACTCCGTAGCGTAGACTCCGTGCATCAGATTTCGTTATTTGCGATTCAGCCATTTATTTGACTGCTTGTTGACCGCCGTTCTTGTGGCACAGTCTCCGTGACACGGCTCGCATTTTACGGCTCGCATTCCATGGCCTGTATTTCGTAGTCTGCGCTCAGTGGTGCTTGTTTAGTAGCTTCGGTGTGCCACACACTTCCTCAGGCCACTCAATCCTGTCCACGTGCAGCAGTCTATGTCCCGGAGGATATCTTCTGCAAACTCCGCCTTTGAGATCTTTTCGTGTTCCTATCTTGTACACGTTTGCCCATTGAAGTCTTCAATGTACGTTCTGAGCTCATCCAATAAATAGCCTAGATATTTCCTCTGGCAATACTGTTCTAACCAATGTTATAGCATAGTATGGGCATACATTTTTTTGGAATTTACCTGGGGACTGGCTGTTTTCCGAGGGACCCTCGTTGCGATGTTAGACATGGAAAATCGCTCAGGGCCTCGTTTCAAATGTCGTCGAGACCCGCTTATCCTCTCCATCGAGAAGTTCTGTAATCTACGGTATGATAAAACTGTGTATCCGTTGATCTCCGCCAAACTCCACCAAGCGCGCTAGCATTTTCAGGTGACGTCTGAAAACAGAATTTGGACACGCATGAGACCCGTGCCGCAGTGTCGATTGCGAAATTACCAAACTTAAATGGAGAGGGTTACCACAGAATCTTCCAACGGAACAATTTACTACTTTTGATCTATGACGAGGTACATTCTCAAAATGACATCGCAACCAACTCGGTTTTAATTAAGACCGACTCCTCGGCAATACTTCCTTGACAAAATCAAGCCCATCTATCAGTCTTGGACCACTCTGGTCAGCTCAACAACTTTACCTCTGAACATCAAACATGACGATGAGCGTATCACGCACGTACTACAAGTGCTCAATAATTTCATCGAGAATGAAGACAACAAACACTTCATGCAGAGACTAGCTCACGTCCAGCTTGATAAAGTGATGGATACCATCATTGGCATAGTCGGACAAGATCGCCGTACCTGTTACATACACGGGAAAGCGGGTCAAACAGATAGTTCTGTCTCTTTCGACATCCTTATCCGCGCCACCAGACGCTCCAAAGAGTCACTCCGTCGGCAACGAAAGATCTCAAAAAGATGGGCAGTTCTAGCTGGAAGTTGTCCGTTGTTGGTCGTTCTTTTTCGACCGATATCGAAGGAATCATGTTAGTTCTTCCCTCGCTTAATTGTTCGAATGCCTAACGTAAGCAGTGCAAGCTCTCGAGTAACCATCTCGAAGTTTCAGTCAGACTCTAAAGTACTTTATCGATCTATCCCAAACTGCCTCCATGCAGTTGCATGCTGGATGGCACAAGCCGGATACTCTTTAACTGGTGTCGGAGAAGCGGATCTGCGATTAAGACATAAGGATGTTTACCTTTGATCGGGCAAAACCGAAGCCAGACTGATGATCTAGAAGTCAGCCTGAGACTGGCCGTTTGTGCCGTATGTCCGAAAGTTCCATGTTTTCTTTCGCAGAAGGTTTGCTGCTATTGGAGGGGGAAGACAGTGTAGAACCTCACCATCTTGGATAGAAATTTCATGGAATGGGCTCATAAAATTTCAAATTGAGTACAGCGATTGATTTACTTGATCACCGAATGATGTAGCGTATTCGACTAATAATAATTTGGACTGGCCTCCAAATAGGCCTCCATACGACCCTCTAGACTGGGGACAATGGATGTCATTGAAAACCTATCGACAAAAACTTCAGATACTGATATGAAGACAGAAGAGTCAATATCCCCGCACACAACTGGATCATCCTTTGACCACCGATGGGAAAGACCATCAATGCGATAGTTCTGCCAAGGCGCCTGGGGACTCAAGGTAAGTCCAGCCACAGTGGCTCAATCGCGGTATCCAGCTGCATTGGCATGGTGCGTGGCGTCGGAGGTACGGATGACTCAAATGGCTTTTATCCTCTCGTCAGTCATTCTTCAGGTATTATAAGCATCGGATGTTCAAGAGCGCAGCCTGGATCATATACCTCGGTCCTGGTCTCATCTTCAGGTCGCCTGGAGGAGGCTAAAGTAGGTACCAGACCCTCGAGAACTTCAAGCCTTCTCTTGAGGCGATTTATCTCTTCGTAGAGCGACGCGGTAGACTTCTGCGCTTCGGTGAAAACCATGCGCCAGTAAATGCTGCTGGATCGAAAGAACTCAGCCCTCGCTGGTTCATCATCAGCTCGGACAAGCTCACAAGTCCAGGTCGTAGGGAACCTTGGATCAGAGCTGCTAAGTCTCTTTGGAGATGAATCAGGCATTGTGAAAAAGTAAAAGGCGAAATGAAGGATTTCAGAATTCGGACAGTCTGGGGAAAATCGTGTCTTGAGTACACAAGGAAACAAGTTAACGGTAGTGCCAGCGCCCTTTTGTATGCCTCGCAGTGGAATGTCATCACGAAAGATTAATGTGAGGGATAATCCAGGGCCTGGCTGGAGGCATTATGTTGCTTGAACAACAGTCTCCCGCTGCGAACCCATTAACAGGAACTTGAATGCGGGTAAGGGTGATCGCTATCGTTCGGGTAGTAGTGATGGTGGATTTGAGGAACATAACAGCCCCTCACTTGGAAGTGACTAAATGTGCATTAGCATATGCAGTGTGCAGGGGCACCATGTGGCTGCCAAGCGCAGATTGAAAATCCATTTGAGGTCTTCAAACGGATTGTGTGCGGGAACACTGTACGTTGTTTATCGCCTGCCCCGGTCGGGGTGCGTGGGATGTAAGGAGGACAGTCCCCGTGTTATCAAAATTGCGCTTTTCACAATTGACGTATGCCCTCCCTGAAGAAAAGATTCGGGCATCAGCCTTCTATGCTTCTTAAATGTGATTCGAGCATTTGATATGATTGGTTCCAGTGCATTTCGTCTTCCTTAGAAGCTAAATGTGAATCTCCTCTCCGTGAAGTGCGTTCGGCTGACGATACGTCAAAAGCCT
This sequence comes from Hansfordia pulvinata, assembly GCA_006538405.1. Taxonomy (NCBI): domain Eukaryota; kingdom Fungi; phylum Ascomycota; class Sordariomycetes; order Xylariales; genus Hansfordia; species Hansfordia pulvinata. The sequence continues at coordinate 25,341 of BJKQ01000023.1, forward strand.
CATTAGAAGATGAGCTTCTCAGGGTTGGCAGACTTGTGCAGATAGTACCACCACATTTTCTAATTAATAAGAAATATATGACCTTGAGGAACCCCGAATCACACAAGCGTATGATTGCAGCGCATTGAGAGGGGTCTGGGTCATGAATTATGGTACAGAGTTAAAACCGTACGAGTGTGACTAAACCAATATTGAACGCAAGAGGTAGGAATGTTAGCTGCACCGGCTTCAATATTAACAGGGTTCTTCATGCAAAATTCAGCACACATGTTCGTAGCGGCAGTCAAGTCAGTGGCCACATGTAACATATTCACAGCTGGAAGATCTCATTGGTGCGATTTCCATGTTTGACTAGAAGAAGCGCGGTATACCCAAAATGGTGACAATACGAGTAGGAAAATAAGGCCCCCAAAAGGAGTCGTACCCAGGGTCCCTTGATCGGTAGAATCCGGGAGGTATACTATCACCAAATATTGACTGGAAAGGGAAAATGGGCAGAGAGACTACACGTCACACCCAAAACCACGAAGCCTTCGTCAAGGGGCCTCATGTTTTCGGGTTAGAATCACGTTGTGATCTTTGCTTAAAAACGCGGCAAGGTAAACCTGAGCTTCGACATGGATTTCATTTTGGCCTAGGCCCGTCTCAAATATTAGATCTCGTATCTGAGGAAGCCCCGATTGTAATGAGGTCCAAAACGCAGGGTTTTGATTCGGGAAACTGCAAGCGATAGAAGAAGGGCTACAGCGCCATGTCGACGAGTTGGCGCTAGAGTCAACATAAGTAGGCCCGTCCAAATGCGGACCAACAGCAAGAACCTCCGAGTATATATCCAAGAAACTTCTACAGGAAACGGTGACATGGCAGACGGCTAGATTCTTCCTACATCGATACCCTCATACCAAGCCGACATTCGTGCCACCATCATGGAAAAAATTGACTTGAAGCTGGATGACTTCAATATGTCCACAGAGGACTGGCTCCAATATCTCGGAGGGGCCGAATCGGGAGTCGGGCTTCCCGGATCGCAGGGAAGAATGCCGACGCCCCCTCTGGTATCCGACACGGATTTCCTTCTCGGAACCCCTGGATACATTAATCCTCCTGCGAATGGAGAGATGCAAGCGTGAGTAATCCCTGTGTCACGTCGCTTCTCGCCGCAACTAATACGAGGCACCAAGACACATGGCTGTAATTCTCTCTCGGCTCCAGACAATCGAGGCCATTGTTGCCCGGGTGGAAAGAACAATCGAATCTGTCAAGGTGGGCCTCCGCGATTTCGCTACCGACCTGGTCGGAGTCCTCCGACGTGGCGGTTTGCTGGAGGATCCGGAGATCGTCCATGACGAGGAGCAAGGAGTGTCGGCCCGGGTCACGTGAGGAGCGATGGACGCACGCAGTTTGTGGATCTCTTGGGCCCCACAGGCCCATTTTCGACACCCCAGTTCCCGTTTCCCGCTTTCTGCCGGACACACGGAGCAGACTGCCGCTTGGCTGCCACTATAACAAGATTGGTCACCCACTTGTATGCAGTAGTATTGGCCAGCTTCGTGAAAGACATTCGCTTAATTCCTCTTGCAATATTGAGTAGACTCACTCATCTCTTACCCGCATCACCCGCGTCCATGATCATGAAGTCATTCGGCAAGCCACTTCCAGACGTGCCGCGCAAATCGCAACATGTGCAGTCCGTGTCACCCCCAAGCTCGGTTTCCTCCTGCGAGGAGTTGTCTTCAGGGTCTGATCCCAGCCCAAACCGCTTACAGCGAGTTCGCTTTCGAGATAAGCCGTACGAAACAAGGTTTTTCTTGCCTCCAATGGAAAGTGACGGGGACGACAGCAGCAGCCAAGATGAACGCGCGCGTCTAGCTTCCGAGCCGGGGGGGCCCGCCTATGACGCCAAAACCAGCCCGCGCTTATCTCACCGAGAACGCTTGCTCGAGAAGCGAGCTAACCAACTCGAGCGAGAGAACCGGGAGTTGCACAGACGCCTCCAGGAAGGAGAGTCGCGAATTCAAGCAGTCACCGGCCTGGAAGAGGAATTCGTCGCTTTGCAGGCAGTAAACGAGCAGTGCGAGCACAAAATCAGCCAGCAAGACCAGTTAATAGCGAAGATTGCCAACACAGTCAGCCAGACCTTCAAGGACTATCAGAGGGCCGTCGAGCAAGGGGTTGACAGAGGAGGCCATCAGGCAGATCACGGAGGCCATCCGGGAATGCAAGAGGGACATCGTGGGGGACACCAGAGAGGACACCAGAGACGCACCCGGGTCGCATACGGTGCACCATATCATCCGAGTCAAGCAAGTCAATTTGATGCGGATAGTGATAGCGATACGGTTTCCGACTTCTAGATTTGGGTCGAGTATGGGGCAAGCGAGCTGGCTGGTAAACAAGGGTACAGGACAGCAAAGCCCTCGTGGGGACCGAATGCAGGCTTAATCCTGGCCTGATGGCCCCTTAAGGGTTAAGAGTTTGTATTTCAATGTTGTTACCAGTGTCGTCCGCATCAGCTTGTCTTATGTTGCCAAGCTAGATGTTATCTGTAGACGAAATCTCTTCATCTGTTCGCCCATTGATCATTGGCTCCTTAGCGAAGAACCCTACTACTGCGGAGTTAGATGATGCCATCTTTGCGCGTAGATTGTCTGTTGGTTCAATGGTTGAGCCTCGCGTGCGGAATCCTTGCTTGCTTTCTGTTTGGAAGAGTACAATCACATTGCAGTAGTGTGGCAATCCACGCTGACTTTCTCAGACCATGCATTTCACAATCACACTGCAGTATTGTCGCATCCCCTAGGGCCAACAATTCCTGGAATACGAGAACTGGAAACCAGCCAGATCTATGTCTGTGCAGTTTCCACCTTCTTCGAACGGTATGGCTGATAACAGGATGGGCCCAGATCCAGTCGGTACCACACCCTCGGGTCGTACGCGTAATCCACTTCAACACAGGGCTCCAAGCGTGTTGGACAGAGCAATCGCTCCACAACACACACCTGAAAAGGCCACCTGCTGCCTGTAGGCTGACCATACTAGCCAGTCGCGCCGACCCATTTCCCCGCTGCATTCTCCCCATACCCTCCATCATCCGCTATGTTGCCCCGCTTTAGTCCTGTTATCTAGCGACTCTTTGCCATGACCGGATCTGCGAACTACTGCCCCGCTCAAGTTCCGACTGCCTGACAGCGCCACAGCTTTCCTTATGAATTGAATATCCTCTATGCGCGATTGTATTGGCGACCGCGCAAGGCCATCTGCCCATTGCGATTTGGCAGGCTTGGGCGCCTGTGACAGTGGCATCAGGTGATCGGTGGTTGAAGTGCTAACGCTGCAGCTCTGATCGTCGCAGCGAAGCAGAACGGAGTGGTGGAGACGCTTGGCCTAAGAAACAACCTGAATGGTGGACCACGGGGTATTACCTGCATATTCGGATATAGCGTACATGACAGAGCACGCTGGACTCGCGCTCAGGTGAGAAGTCGTGGGTGACCTATGAAGCTTCTTACTGTCGACTGGACCGCTGGCAGAGGCCATCCTTGCTCGGAAGGCGTTCGGAGACGAACAGGCAGTTGAGCGCGTATCCTAACGACAGGCTGCGGCGCCTTGGTCAGGACTTGACAAGTGACGTTGAGAGCGACAGTACTAATCTTGACATAATTTGCAAAATGAAGGCACGCTCCTCATTTTTGAGCCATGGGGCAAGGTGGCAGTACGGGTCATCAGTATCAGGTACCGTCAGTGTTAGACGACTCGGAACTGTTTCCTGGCCCTACGAAGGCTTGTGGGGCGTAAGGCGCTTAGCTGGAAATTGCAGGCCTGCTTCCCGGAAGTGGTGGGTGAAAATAGGGGCGAAAATGGGAAGGGGCTAAAAGAGGAGTCGGCAAATCTTTCAGGGCGTAACAGAGCAGGGCGTCACAAGCACCCAGGCGCTACTTGGAGTCGCTGAACCACCGCCTTTTGTCAGGAAGGTGTTGAGATTATGACGAGGCACAGATTCAAGCACGTACCTCAATGATCGCTTCACACTTGGGAATTCCAGGCTGGAATCCCATGACCAACGCGGGCACGCGATCTCCCACAGTTTAAGAATATGCCGAGCCCTCGGGATGCAATCTCCCGCTGTATCCTCGTTTGTGATGGATGAGTGTTCTGCCTCGAACCGCGACGGCCGTAGAATCTGGAATTTCTCTCTGTTGTCGCAATGCATAGCATCGCCCATCACTACGTCACTGAAGGAGTACGGCACGTGAATCGTAGCACTTGGCTAGCTGATAAGACAGTCGGGACACATGTGGATGCCGACACAGGGCCCGGGAGGCAGATCGTCTAGCGATGGCTCTTCTAAAAGTCGTGGACGTCAATACTTAAAACTTGGGAAGAACGAGAGACAATTGATGAATAAGCCCATGCCAAGGCAAGACCAGTCCGTGTCCCACTCTAGGAAGATCAGAATTGGCACCTTCCGGGTTGCCTTTTCTAGTATTTGCCTCGCTGCCTCGGTCGAGCATATCACAATATCACCATTGGGATAGGTCTGCTTGGACAAGTAGCAAAGTGTCGAGATTGGAGATTCCACAGAACATCGCTCCGAAATTCCCAGGTATGCAAGTGGCTCACGTCTTAAGGGGGTCCGGTCAGGCATGGCTGAGAAGAATTTGATGTCGCTGCACGCAGCGTGTCTAGCAGCCCGTGCCCTTTTGACAATAAACCTGAAATAGAGCAGACAATTGGCTGCAAGCGGGGTGGTTACAGCTGTGCCCTGTCGCTCGACTGCACAGGATCACCTCTCCACGGTCAGCTTGTCCGTGTGGCTATATTTCACCCGGGTGTTGCTCCTGGCGAACGGAAACTTGCGAAGATGACACTGGCGCCCGGAACTCGATTGGCTACACTTTGGGCGGTTTCTCTCGTAGACGACCTCGGAGCAATACTTGCAGCGTGTTCGTAGCTGTCGTTGATGTCAACGGATGTAATTATGGCTGAAGTTATTTCCACGGCTGGGAGGGGCACTGTTCAGCATCCATGTTGTAGCGACGAGGGTGCGGAGATGGCTGTGTAGACCTAAGATCAGAGAGTCGACGGATATCTGACGGTGAACATAGTCGACGGATATCTGAAGGTGGACATACGCGGCTTTATAGCCATCCATGCGCGGGTCCGCTGAGCTACCTGGGGATTTGGTTGACCGGCTTGTAGTGGATTGGATTGGCTGTTATGCGGGTCGGAACTTGGCGCTCCAGATATATGCACGACAATAGCCCTAAGCACCTAGACCCCGCTCGGCTTTAGCACCGTAACGCCCTAAAGCTGTCTCCACGTTGCTGCCAATCGCCCTGTAGTTGTCGCCTGCAGCTTCAGCCGCGTACCACTGAGTCCATAATCAAACATTGACTTTGGCGTGATCTTTACGTGACTCACGGGGCACTTTAAGGCCGTCATAGCCATCCAGCCGCGCTGTGTGCTTGGAAACTTCATCACCCGGCGTGGTCGTGACCAACCACGTACCTCGCCTGTATGACACTAATGCGCGGTTGATGGGTTCTTACAGTGCGACTGTACAAATGCATGAAATTTCACCGACAGATGCCAGCTAAGAAATCAGACTCGCATGAAGACACATATAGGCTGCTAGCCCTGTAACTCTGATTTAGGCTGTATGAGACAGTCATGTTGCCCGACCGGCCTCGATCTTGAAATCGCCAACCGTGGGACCCCCTGCGTCTGCGACGATGAGCTTTTTTTGGTTCGCGATGGGTTATTTCCTGATTAAGAATCTCCGTTAGAGTCCGACATACATGCCCCATTCGACATCTCCCCATCCGACTCTGGCGATCGAGATACTAGTCGCGCAAAGCCTGACTTGCGTATGGCGTCGTCAATCCTTGGTTCTGCAATGCAATCGACTGTTCATTACCATGATGCTGAAGTATCTCTGCGGTTTCGATCTGCAATCGGGTAGCCAAGTCATGTATGAGCCCCTTGGTGAAAGCGGTTCGGGGGTGCGGTGTGCCCTCGCGCTCTCTATGGCTTGCGTACATATCTTCAGTGTTCCTAAGGCTATAGACCCAGTTGAAGGGGGACCTCAGGGCAATCGTGATAAAGTCTTCATTACGGACATTCCCCACGATCCAAGTCACAAGATAGGTGATCTTTTGATTATCAGTGCCAGGTTTCTCTGGCTCGCTGGTAACGAGGATATCGAACGCTGCGAGTCTGTTCCCTCTCTAATTTTCGGTCTTTCGATGTTGAAAAGGCCCAGAACCATGCTTTGCGGGATGGTCGGCCTTCTGTCGACGACATTCGGAGGCAGTAACCAACGCGCTAGCTTGGTATGTTGGAAAGTTTGTGTTTCTTCCCCGGAAGGCGATGAAGAGCTGGCCCTGAGGGGAGGCCAAAGATTAAAGCCGAAACATTGTTGCCAGAGATATGATCTAAATATTAGATCCGCTCGGCAGCCTCGCTAGGCTGAGCATTTCTGAGCTCCACCTCTTTGGGGAGTCTTGGGGGAAGTTCTTCACTGATGTGCCTAGATTATGGTCATACAATAGTCTTCGCTCAGATTTGGTCGATTTGGACGCCGTGACTCGTTCTCCAAGCTTTGCTGGCTTGGCTTGGGTTTGTGCGGAAGCTTTATCTCAAGGTCGAGCTGTTTTTGAGATTTTGCCCCGTGCGTCACCCCGAAATCGTTGCTGTCTTCGTCGCTTTGTACATGAGATGAAACCTCCGCCGCGATGCGGGCGGGGCTTGGGGAGAGAGGCTTGCGTTCGTCGATCAGCTTTCTATGGGTCTGATGAGTCGGGAAGCAACCCAACTTCCTTGTTGAAACGATTTGAAGTTGCCGATTGCTTGATTGCCACCTCGTAGCGCCTTCGCTTTGGTTTCATGGCCCTATGGAGAGGTTGTTTTATAGAGCGGTGGAAAGAATGTCTGTCTCGTATATCTTCCTCGTGCCCATCATCTTGATCGCAGTCCAAACCATCCCGCTTTCCTGTCCTATCTGCAGCTATGCTTCCGCTCCTTGTGGCGGGTGGAGCCTGGAGAACTTTCTTTTCTCCAGACGTCCTGATCCAATCTGAAATCTGGTTGCAAGTATCATTCGTAAGATCTCCATGACCATCCTTCTTGGTCGTCAGAAAGCTTTTGTAATCACCTTTCGGGCGATCGTACGCCTTTTCTGCCCTCCCGAACTTCTCAAGCATGTCGAACCGGGCTGCATCGAGCATGGGGCCGTCCTCTCGGCGACGTGTACTCAGCATTGTGCAGCGCGAAGGCAGAGGCTCGTCGATATTGCCGGGGACTGTATACTGTCTTACTCTTGCCTTGTTCCTCCCGCCACGATGCATCTTCATCGATGTATTGGCGCACATATTAAGATTTGTCAAGTAATCGTTTTGTGCCTGAGGGGCGCCCAATGTTGCTCAAGCCATGCTTCTTTCTCAGTGCCCTGAGTTTGTCATCGTGATAGAGTACACGGATGGTCTTGCACAAGTCGAAACTTTTTCCTTGACTCTTGGAAATCTCGTCTATGCGCTGCCGGAGCCAATCAAGTGGTGTAACGTCCATGTCGAACCTTTTGAGCTCCTCGTAGTAATCAGGAGCCGAAACATGGTATCATAGTTAATGAAAGAACTGTGAAGTTCTGCCATCATTTCCCTCTTGAAAGTTGGTATGGGTGGAAAGTATTCTCTCTTTTGAGAAAGTCCAAGATGAAGTGGCCACGGTTAACCTGGCGGTTAGCAAAAAAGACATGATGGCGGGCGAGTCCAGAGGTGCGACGCAACCGTTCCAGCTTCTTTTCATACCAATTTAGCCTCGACTGAATGACGGACTCGAGTATCGGCCAGCTAGGATCACAGCATTCATGGGTCTCATCGATCTCCTCACATGGGACTCCCGCAAGCATAGGCGGGAGGACGTAGATCCCATTCTGGCAACACATAGCCAGGCTTGCAGCAGAAACCTCGTCGCGATCACTCAAACCTTTCCTCTTCTGGAACAGAAGTCTAGAAATCCTGAGGGCTCTCCTGGGCAATTCGTAATGGAGGAGATGACGCAGCCCGGGCTTTGTTCAAAGATCAGACAGTATCGAGAGATAAGTGAGACAGGGATTGAAACAGCCGAAAGCCTAGAGTAAGGGATCTGAAGTCCAAACTTACCCTCGATAACATGTCCGTTGTCATTGCGTTTCTTTTTTACCACATGAATATTTGAAGCAGCCATTCCATGATTCACCTTTTCCGGTCTGGCCCGGATAGGGGGGACTTTGATGCGAAAATCTTCGTCGTTGTTGAGATTGGTCTTCTGCATGAGGTGTACATGATGAGAGAGGTTGGATGGATTGCCAAATGCCTCGTCACCCTTGGTATGTATTTGCTGGCGCTTTGCGTCGTTCTTCGCGCCGAGATCGAATGTAGGATAGATCTTTGGAGGTAGTGGCACCGGTGCTATATGCAAACGAGTCTCTCCGCCATGACGGCGCTGTTGCCTGTAAATTTGGAAAGTTCCAGACCCATTCCGCCGCTAATGGATCTCGGCCGCAGCCCGTTACCTCCGACACCAAACGCGGTCCCTACTTCCCCATCCAGTCCAGCCAAGCGGCGAAAGGTCCGGAAGGGCACCCGGAGCTGCGGGCAGTGTAAGACGAGAAAGACACCAGCCGCTGGACCAGGTGCGGCTCTGCTAGCTCGCTGGCCAGCCAAAACACCTCTATGAGATTTTGCGCCTGCTACTCGGCAATGAACCCAGCCTCCTCCCTTTCATGTCGCCGAACGCGCGAGAGCGCGTCGACGGCGATTACTTCTGGCTCTCTGCCCGCGGAGAGAGTGTGCATGCATGGAATCATGCTTGGTCTAAAAAGGGTTAAACCTGATGGTCTCGTTTGAGATTAGGAAAGCTAGACACAATAGGCCAAGAAATCTGGTCTGTTTCAAAGAAGTCTATCACTTCATCACTATACATTGAATTCTGCGTACCCTTCCTAAGATCCAGGAAATACCCATACTCGTTTGCAGTGGCTGGGTTCTGTGGCTGGGTCCTGATTTGGGACTAGTCGCTGATTCAGAATACGAGCGCTACCAATCGCCCACGAGTATGGTAAGGTCAGTTGTGTAAATTATTTTAATTTACAAAGGCGTTGAACCTAGGCGCTAAACAGATTCCTGTGACTCTGTGCTACAGGGACTAGGGTCAGCCATGAGGCTGCGACGACTAAAAAATGCACTAACATAGCTTACAGCTTCTAGTGCCAGCCAGATTCTTAGCTCCGTGCTCTACATGCAAACTCTATCAATAATCTAGCTTGGCGCTTCTCCAGCCTGCTAAGATCAGCTTACGAGGTCACAGGGGTAAGTTATACGAGTGGAGCTGATACGGTTTTCGGATCTAACCTATCCTAGCCATTTTATGGGCTCTTCTCTGGTGCTGATAAGGTTGATCGCGGGCTTATAAGTGAGAAAGTCCAGGTATTTATAGCCACTAAATTATGATGATAATCTCACTACTCAGTTATTTCAGATGGCTAGTAGAAGCCAAGAGGCCCTAATGCACTACCTGACAGGGGGAGTAAAACTCGTGTCCGCAACCTCGTATGCACTCTTTGCCGCCAAGGCATTCACTAGCATGGTCTCCGAGCCAAGATCGCGATTAACGTCCGGCGTGGCCAAGTTTGCCCAGGAACATGGCGCAGGGCAATGCATCTTTTCGGAAGGGAGAAACCTAGAATACGGGCACTGAAAGCTCTTCGAAAACGCGCTGATGATCATGAGTGCGTCGCAGGACATGGTCATAATGATTACCGCCGGCGAGTCTACAGTACACCGTGGCAACATAAAGGGCAAATGCGAAGCATTACTACATCAAATTGCATGGGTGTACGCACGGGCCGATCTGAAATTTGCCTGTTCTATATGCTCGTCGGGTCGGTGCAACTAACCTGCCACCGGCGTTGGCCCCGGCCCCGTTCGCGGAGTCGGCGTAATAGCCAGAGGAATGTCTCCGCAAATAGCCTCCGAAATTGTTTAGCTACAAGTTGAATTACCTGGACGCCTAGTCAGTCTTTCGTCCGATAATGAACTATAAGAGCTTAAATTCTCATTCGCTTTGAACGCAGTTTTTGTGACGCTCAATTGGCGACCTTTACGACTGAGACTATATAAACACCCTGGATATCAACACAAGCACCGACAATGAATTCGACAAAGACTGGTACAATCCTTATAACGGGCGCGAACGGCGGCCTGGGATCCGCTATGATACAGCGGATTGCCTCCTCAGTGGAGCTTGCCACCTCTTATCAAGGACTTTACACTGTGCGTAACCCAACTCGGGCGACCGCCGTGCGAGGGGTGTTGGGAACACCCACAGCAGGCCTACCAGCGGAAGGGCAGAGCTCCTTTTCAGTTGCGGGCAGTACGAGGACCGATCATACCTATGAGCTAGCTTCGCTAGACTTGAGCAGCCTCGCAAGCGTGCGCGACTTTGCGGCCACGGTGAACGCGCGGGTGGTCGCGGGCACTTTACCCCCAATCCGCGCACTGGTGCTCAACGCAGCGTACCAGGAGACGACTGGACAGTCCTTTACCACTGACGGTTTCGACCTGACTTTCCAAACTAACTACTTGGCCCAATTCCTGCTCACGCTCCTGCTTCTTCAAAGTTTGGACAGCCAGCATGCCAGAATATTGGTCGTTGGTAGTTGGTCACACAAGTCAGTCTTGATTCTACTGTTTCTTATGTTTGACTGGGTGATTAGTCGATGGTGTCGTGTTTCGGGCTCGCAGAATTCCGAGGGTGAAAAGCCACAAGCTCACATTGCTCAAACTTAGCACGACGGACAAGCAAAATCAGATAGGACCATTCGCTAAGGCTTTCACCGAGGACCGATACAGCGAGCACTTCAGGGGTCAGCAACCATTCGACGTTGAATCGCGCCTGCGCGGAACATGGAGCTCGGCGAAAGAACATCCAGACGATTTGGCAGACGCGGGATACCGACGCTACGGAGCATCAAAGCTGTGTCAAGTCATAATGATGTATGTCATGCTGCTTAGGACAAATTAGGGACGACTAACATTCTAATTTGCTAGGAAAGAACTTTGTCGTCGCTTACGGCGAGACCCTGCTCTATCGAATATCACAACTCTGGCCATGGACCCAGGCAGCATGGGTAGTGGGCTAGGAACCCACGGGTCTCTGTTGACGCGACTTATTTTCAAAACGGTCTTGCCCGTGGTAGGTCCCCTAGCAGTGCGTTTGCAGCCGAATGGGACTATGCGGACACCAACAAAGTCTGCGCGCGATGCACTCGCCGCCTGTTTCGATGACTGCTATAATCACACCCACGGCCTCTACTTGAACGGATCGGATGTCAGCGACGTTGGCCCCGAGGCCGGGGATGAAGAGAAGTCTAAGCGGGTGTGGGCAGAGACCGTGAGACTTGTCGGGTTACGCAAGGATAATACCAAGCTGGCAGATTGGCAGTGACAGAACTAACTTACTATCTTGACCCGTCAGAGAAGAGATCAAAATTTAACTGTTCGTAATGCGACCAACTGATTTAGTTATTGAAAGAGCACCGAAGACACGGGTCCGCTTCTAGTTAACCCTGGCTGCCGCAAGGCCTTGCAGAGCGCCGTAGGCCTCCGCGCCTACGACCTCAGCTTTGCCTAGTCTCTCTTTGTTTCGGTAGACTTCTGTTGTCGTTCCGCCGACTCTGATGGTATACCCCTAGCCGGTCCGCCTTTCGGCGCGCTGTTTAGTACGACCCGTCTGTGTAGACAACTAGGTCCTTTGTTGGGTTTCTTTCGCGGAGCCACGCTCGGAAGAGGTCTGCTTCTTGTTCCTCGCCTTGGCGGCAAGGTTGTCCCGTGTGCCCCGTTCGCAGGAGCAGAGGCCTCGGAAAATTAGGTGCTAGCTGGTAGCTCCTTTGGAGTCGTGTGGCCTCTTTTCGTGCTTGCAAGGGGAGTTGGCCCAGAAGCGGGTGGGTCTTATCGATCCGACCTAGTCGGAAGCCGTGCCGCCGTCGGATCTGCTCCGCTAGCAGTTCTGCGGTTGGAATCTGCGATTCGAAGCGCAGTAGGTGTGTTGAGTGTCTTCCACACAGGTAAGATGGCTCTCATTGAGGTCCGGAGAACCATTTCTACCTTTTGCAGCTGCTTCATGACCTGGCGGGTTCTTTTCCGGCCTCCGATGTCTGTTTCCTTGGTTCCAGGGTACCAGACCTCCATCCCATGGATAAGAACTGGCAGAACGCACGCTTTCACTGCTCGTAGAGTTGATTCGACCGGTAGGCCTCGGACTGTGTTGCATAGGCCCCGACTATGGTTTGCAACCCGGCTCGCCTTCGCTGCCCAGTATGCTGTGTGTTCGTAGAATCTCAGCTTCGGTCTAGGAAAACGCCCAGCCACCTCATTGACTTGCCCGCGGACTTGGTCGTTGTTCCGTGCATGACTGGTGGGTTATCGGTGTTCCTCATCCTGGAAAAGTGCATTACTTCTGTTTTCCCCGGGACGAATTCGACCGCATCCTGGGCGCTCCAGTATGTCAGCTGTTGTAGTTGTTGGCTGGCATCAGCAGCCGTCTCTTGGAGTGTACGCCCAGTCGAAAGGCTGCTCGCGTCGTCAGAATATCCAAAGCGTCGTCGTCTCACTCCAAGTTGCCCGCAGATTGGCTCTGTGTACAACATATAGAGGATGGGTGACACTGGCGATCCTTGGGTTAGATCACAGTCTAGGGCAGAGGTATCTGTCACTGTGCCTTCGAAGCGAACCCGAGCCGATCTGTCCGTGATGAATGACTCGGTCCACCGGATAAGTGAGTCGGGCCAGCCCTGCTCTCTCATCCGCACCACGAGCCTTCCGGACAGGGCAGCGTCAAAGAGGCCTTTCACGTCGGCTGTCACGAGAGTGGCAACTTGTCCTTCGTTCAGGGCCTGTTCAATGTCGTGTACTAGTGCGGCCACAAGGTCTGTTGCGGAGCGTTTTGGCAGCGCCCCGAAGTGCTGTGGTGCCAGTATTCTCTTCTCGATTACCCTTCTCGCCAGTCTTCGCGCGACAAGCCTCTCCAGGCCCTTGCCGAGGGATGAAAGTAGAGAGATCGGCCGATATGCTCTGGGAATCGAGTAGTCCGTCTTGCCCTTCTTAGGGATCATGACCACCTCGGCCACCTGAGCGGTCGCGGGTGGTGGCCTATTTGGAGGCATAGCTCAAAGAGCCTCCGGACTTGCTCGCCGATTGCCGGCCAGACTGCCTTGCGGAGTTTCACGGTGAGTTCGTCCACCCCGGGCGATGTGCTTTTTTTGTTGATCGTGCTAGCCTCCGTTTCTTCTCGTGTGACCCATGTCTCGAAAGATATGTTTATGTGCTTTTGTTGTTGATCGTGCTAGCCTCTGTTTCCTCTAGTGTGACCCGTGTCTCGAAAGGGGTGTTTGCCTGGGGTGGCTTTACTTGTGTGGCCCAGGGGTTCCTAATGTCGTTGGCCGAACCGATGCGCTCGAGAGTCGCTTTTCGGAGAGCTTGTGCTTTCTCAGGTTGGGCCTCGTAGACCACGCCGTTTGAGATGATTGGTGGGAGCTCAGGCCCGTTGTGAGCTTGTGCCAGGATATGACCCTGTACAGGTCTTTGGCTTCTTTCACCGTGTCGATCAGCTTTCGCCAATGCTCCCACTTTGCGAGCCGTACAGTGCGTCGAAAACTTCGTCTGGCTGCTGAAATATCCTCTTGACCCATGGCTGCGTGGTGGCCTAGTTCTCGGTATATCTGAGCAGCTGACTTACAGTCGTCATTCCATCAAGTGGTGGGCCTCGACTGTGTTGTTGCTCTGCCGACAGCTCGGACGCATCCCTGGACTGTGAGGACCAGTTTTCCGGCAAAAGCGTCCGCACTCTTAGCAGTACTATTCAGATCTGGAAGCTCGTGGAGCCGGCGCTGGACCATCTCTCTTAGCTCTTTTAACCGGTCGTCTGGGACCACCCAGGTTGGTGAGCCTGCTCTCCCCTTCGGCTACCGGCCGAGAGGCACAACTCTCCGGAGCGTTTCATGGTCCGATGGGGGGTGCAAGACCTGGCTGACCTCTGCTTCAGCCGTACCTAACTAATCTTTTTTGACCTGATGAGAATCTTTAATTATTATAAAAATAAATCGGATTAAGTTTCTAATTGATAATCATCTTCGAGTTTGCAAAAATTTGACTATATAAAAGCAGAAAAACATATGACTAAATGCATTTAAAGTTAATTTGTAATAATTATTTTGAACTTATCTTTTAAATGGAAGAACATACGTAAGTTTAATTGAAAAAAGTTTTACCTGAGTTAACAGATTAGAAAGGGTTTATATTAAAACTTTGCGAACTAAAATGTTGATTTTGAAAGTATTGTCACCCTCGAACCTTATTATTACGTTAAATCAACTTTTTATGAAATTGTAACGACCTGGATTCTTCCTAAGAAAAATACAGAGGTGGTCTGGGTTTATGTTCCGGGAGAACACTCGAAAGGTCGTCTGTCGATAGACTCTGAGCAATCGCACTGACAATAGGCAACTGAAGTACTGAACAAGCGGTAGACTCTCGTTATGAGATATGCTCACATCCAAGAATGACTTAGATGCTAAGATGGATCACTGAGGTAATGAATGACTAGATACATGAGAAACCTTCCAGCCTAATATGTCCTTCATTTCCTCACTGATGTCCTTGAATCTGGCTTGTGGTCCCAGATTCCCTGATCTCTGGATCTGTCCAAGATTCCCAGATTCCCTGAATCTCAGAATCTCGCCAAGATCCCCAGATCTGATCACGTGACTTTGTCACGTGTCTCCACACTCCCTTGCGTACATGATTGGTTTGGCACAGACCCGTACGACCATTGGTCCACAGGTCTCCTGCCTACATTAGTGTGGTCCGTCCTGCCGGCCTGGGAATCGGGTTCGTAACATGAAGCTATTTCTTTTTTAAAACTTTATAAGCTTTATCTTTATTAAAATCACTCCATATAAGGCACGTAAAGAGCTCTTACTGTGTTTCAGTTATTTAATTACGCACTTTAAACTACGGACTTGTTTGTTTCAATTCGTTTTACGCTTAAGTGTTAAAGCTAGGTTAAGGTGCCGCCGCTCCTGCCGCACTTATCATTATTATCATCGAGGTCCACGTTATCGTCCTCCTCGTTTTATCGTGTCGTAATTAAGGTTAAAGTGAATGCTTCCTCTACTAGCCTTGCTCGGTTTTCTGAATCCGTAGGCTATAAAAGTTATTCACTGTTAAGCTACAACAGATTCTAGGAATAAGGGGTCAGACAAAGAAGGACACTTTAACGAGAGCTTACAAGCGGCAACGCGCAGGTTCTGCAGCCCGTCAGTGTTAAAAGGTACTCGGCTACAACGGAGCCGTGAGACACTCACCAGTCGGCAACAGTAAAGTCTGTCAGTAAAGAACTAATATAATAAGAACTTGGAGGAGACGCACGCCGTGTGATGGATTCAGCTAAGCCTGGCCTAAAGTGCGCAAGCATACAGGAAAATAACCAAGGCCTTTTTTTAGTACCATTCGCCCGCTTACGGTCATGGTTATAATTTTACCTTCCGAAGCCTCCCCCCCACCCCCCTCAACCGCCGCTCTATGCGGGGATCGCGGTGGCGATGCGAAGCGACGAACGAGAGCGGGCGGCCCGCCTCGGGGATGTTCGGGCTTCCTCCAAGCCACCCCACGACCTGCCAGGGTCTACAACCCCGGGAAGCTCACGTAACTCGTGGTGTAGAGGGCCTGAATTCGCGCGCGCGCTGTCTGGCTCGTGGATTTCCCGGGCGCGCTACGGGCTGCCGATTTTATTCCAGAGCGGTGGCGGTTGAGTTGCCACTGCCCGAGGCCAGTCCGATCTGGTGCGGAACTAGAGAAAGCTGCTGGCGAGACTTTGCCCGGCTTACGCGAGCATGGGCCGGAGACGTCAACCTTGTTAATCATTAAGAAGAGACCGCTCCGGCCTAATGTAGAGAGCAGGTTCATTCTGGGCGTCGTCGATCTGTCTCACCTCTGCATGCCACTAGCGAAGCCCAAGACCTGTCACTTCCGCTTGCCGCAGAGCCCTCTTCGCTCGCTCAACGCCAGCCAGCCATGTTCACCAGAAGCGCGCTCCACCTCGCCGGCCTCTGCGCCCTGATCCAAGCCACCGACGGTGCGGGCCCTGCGCGCTTGTCGTCGCTGGTGCCCCGGGAGCCGAGCCATGGCGAGATCAAGGCCACGCTCGCCCGGCCCGAGGCCCTCATCGCCGCCATGGAGGCCTCGACCCTCAAACGCAAGCTGCGCAGGTGCCTCGATACCGGCCTGGGCGGGAAGGGCCTGCAGCCCCACCGGTTCGCGATCGGGCACCGTGGCGGGTCGGTCAAGCAGTTCCCCGAGGAGACGCTGCCGGCGTACAAGGCCGGGCACTTGCTGGGCACCGGCATCCAGGAGTGCGACGTCAGCTTCACCAGCGACGGCCACCTGGTCTGCCAGCATTCGGCGTGTAGGTTTCGATCGCCAGATAGACGCCGCCGGCTCAACACAACCTCGCAATGCAGAGGGAGCCGGGAGGCGAGGCAAGAACCCCTGAAGACTTCTCGAGCTGACATCATGTTACTGGTAAAGGCGACCTCCATCTGACCACCAACATTGCCAGGACGCCCCTCGCCAGCAGATGCGAGCCGCACTGGTCTCACGACAAGGCGCAGTGCTGCACCTACCACCTGACGCTGAAGGAGTACCAGACGCTATGCGCCGTGCACGCAGGGAAGAAAGACACGCGCGGGCAGTTCGTCACGGACCCCAAAGCCTACATCGACAACCCGCCTGACTGGGCCTACGGGCTTCCCAAGAGCGTGATGCCTGACGACGAAAAGTGCATCAAGCCCCTGACGCATGACGAGTTCCTTAAGACTGTCAACGAGCAGGACGGCGACGTCGCCTTCACCAGCGAGCTGAAGCGGCCCAAGTCCAACCACCTCAAAAGCCTCAAAGACGGCCACAACCTCGGGCTCGCCATGGACGAGTTCCAGAGCAAGATCGTGAGCGAGTACGAGGCGCGCGAGATCGACCCCAAACGCGTGTGGCTGCAGAGCTTCGAGCCCGAAGACGTGTACGCGTGGGTGCAGGACGCGCCCGATTTCGGTGCGCAGGCCGTGCTGCTGGTGACCAAGGACAAGTGGAAGCTCAAAGCCTACGACATGCAGTTGGAGATGCTGGAGGAGTACCGGGACCGAGGGATCAAGTGGATAGGCGCATTCCTGCCTTACCTGCTCGAGGTCGACGGCGACGGCCAAGAGACTGCAGGCACAACGTTCGTCGTGTCCGAGTTTGCGACACGCGCCAAAACGCTCGGCTTCAATCTGCTGGCGTGGACCGCCGAGAAGGCGCCAGAGTACCAGACCCTCCCGTACCGGGGGCGTGCGGGCCAGGGCGGCGAGAGGTACGAGGTCCAAGATGGCGACGTCTTCGAGATGATTGACGCGCTGCGCGGCAAGGTGGGCGTCGAGGGCGTCTTCTCCGACTGGTCCGCGACGACCTCCTTTTACGCCAACTGCGTCATCGGGAGTGGTTGAGTTGAGAGTGCACGCATGCATGCCTATATGGGCCCCTGCAATCTATCCTCCGTAGCAGAGTGGCCGGCCCGTTGCAATGACCGCAATGGATCGCCAGATGAAGCCGAGTACATCGAGAGTGAAAGCGAAAGGAGTAGGCCTTGGGCTCTGGAGCACCTCATGGATCCGCGGCATGTGGCACTCACTGGGATGTCGGTCGGTAGTCGGGAGATACAGGTTGTAGCGGGAGTCAATATTCCTCGAGCCAAGCAATGATGACCGCTCGGGGCGGGGCATGAATGTTGCGATGTGAAGAGAACAAATGGTAAGACTTTGCGGGCGATGGAAGATTGACTCTAGATAGATGGTACATACCCAACATCAGCATTACGTGTACCCATACGTCACGGTCTGTACCTTCCTTGTAGACTAAGTGAGGCAGTCGGACGGTCCCAGCAGCGCCAGGGTCAGACCTTCCAACAACCAAATGGAAGGGGGCCTCTTGGCGTGTACAGAGCCCAGCTTCATACTGGACCTACCTTAGGGACTTACATATACCTAGGCAAGTACGGTTATGTGATGTTCCCCACCATGCGCATGCTGAGTGACACATTTCATGTCACGTATTGGAATCTGTGTGATTTACGGGTGCATTGCTGAGCATTTCTATTGCTTCTACTCTAGTCCACGTTAGATTGCATGCTGTATCCGATCTCACTCCCGGACCCCGGCTTGTTGCAGCGCGGAGACATGTGTCAACCACGGTCAGTTGACCACCTCAACTTCAGAAGGCGTCAAGGCATCACGGTCCACGACGAAGAAGCCTTCGGCGCTGTTGGGTAGGCTCTTAACGCCTTCTAACCCGATCGTTGCGCTTATTCGGTGCTTCTTCTCGTACTTGTCGGTCTTCTCCGAAATTAGAGTAATATACCGTTTCGGGGGCAGCTTCAGGACCTTGAGGATACTGTAGTCCTCATCCAGCTTCATCCAGCCGTCCTCGATGCTCAAGGGCCCCTGGATCCTCTCGCCGTACATGTTGGTGACCTCAACCCACACGGGCGGCTTAGCCGATGCAGCCGCCGTCGCAGCAAGCGCCGCAAGAGCGAAGAAAAGCCTTTCCGGTAGAGAAGTGCATGGCGGTCTTGATTGCCACTGTAGGACACAGTTACTTGTCATAAGAATGCTGAAGTTTATTTCATACTTCCTCACTAATCAAATCTCGTTCTTGTTACTCAGCTTCGTTTATAGTCCTTCAATCTTCGCTTCTATCTTTGTGAAGACTGCGCCGCTTCTCCATACGTTTTATTGACCAAAAACTCCAGCTGTGGTAGCCCTGCTGGTCTCTTTTCGTAATTCCAGATAAGAACTCCCAGATTATGTCGCAAGCACTTTACTATTGAACCGAGAGCGAGACGAAAAATCTTTCCCAAGCTGAATAACACAGCTGAAAGCAGTATAATCTGCGTAAATTGACGTTGCCGAGGCAACAAGATATTCAGAACTCATCTCGTTGAAAATCGAATCTTGTGTTCGACTTCAATCCGGGTAGATATTGTGGGATTTTAAGCTTAACAGAAGGCGAGACGTTGCGGTCAGGAATCGGAGGAACAGAGGTGCTTTTCATCTTTATTTGAAGTCGGTCATTTTGCGCCCCCTGCGAGTTCACATGCCTAAATAGTGGAAAAGACCACAAGCTCACCTTTTACAACTAATTTCTTGGCGCCCCACTGTTAGGGCACTACCTTGATTCAGGCTGCTCTCGCACTGAAAAGCCAGTATCTTCTTATTGACCCGGCTCAAGAAATCTCTTCCGCCCGGATGATGGCCGCGTCCAGTGTGCCTCCGGGCACCCCCGCAGCCGGTGCCGGTCCATGCATCGCTCAGGCCCCGAGAAAAGAATTCTGCCGACCCGATCCCGCTGGGCTCCGCCCGGTCCTCCTGTCCGACATCCTCACCACCCCATCAAAGGTGGTCGAAGCTGACTACGTGCCATCGTCGCCCTTGACTGGCACGGGAGCGGCTCGCTTTCTGAACAACACCGCCGGCAACAAACGACCAAGGACAACAAGTCAGCAATCGGATGACATCACCCCCCTGCGAACAGTCCGGCCTCAAACCGACCAGGTATTGTCGCAAGCTACCTGCCAGGCACAGGTAGCCAGCATCTTGCAGAAAGAGAGGCTCTCCTTTGAGACCAAGCAAAGGCTCTTTCAGGACTGCGCAGCCTCTATTGACGACACCCTGCAAAAGGCAGGACCTGATGTGACCACGTACGCTACGGAGTTCAAGGGCTTCTTCGCGAAATGTCTGAGCATCTGGCTAGATGGCGATGTGGGCCAGCATCGGTCCAACACGAAGCAGCAAAGCCGTGAAGCAACCAAACCCTCTTACTCCCAGGTGGCAGGTGGTGCGGCAGGCACCAGCCAGCCATTGGGTGCGCTGGCTACCACAAGAAAGCTGACAAGAGCTCGGGAGAGCACAGACACAAAGAAACGTGGGGAGGACCTGCGGATCTTTGTACGCATGGACAACAGCCACCTGGAGCCCTACGGGGTCAAGACAACGCTAATAAGAAGACTGAAACTCGACAATCTAGAGCTGCGAGAGGTCTCCCGATGTCCCTCAGGCTTCGCGCTCCATCCAAGGGACAAGACGGCCCAAGACAAGCTGCTGGCCTACCACGCTGAAATAACTGACCTTCTAAAAGCCAGGAAGACTGAAAGCCACGTGAAATGGCACCACTATAAGCTCGAAGGTTGCCCGAGAAGAGTCATGAGTGCCGAAGGACTCACTGTGGAAATTGGCCATCAAGCAGTGTCCGACGAGACGGAGGCGCAGACGGGAGCCCGACCTGTGCGATGCCTGGTCTCCAGACATACCAAGGATACCGACGCAGAGGTGACCTGGATGATCGCCACGAGCCAGGAGATCAAGAGGCCCTTCAGGCTGTTTGCACACTCGCTGAATTCCAAGCGAGTCTACTTTGAACCGAAAGTCGACCAGTGCACAAAGTGTCATGGTTTCCACAGCCGCGACCCTAGATGCCAGAGGATGCTGTGCCGGAAATGCGGCACGAAGCAGCATGACGGTGACTGCGAACAACCAGTGGAGAAGTGCGCCAACTGCAAAGGACCCCATGCAGCGACATTCCCCAAATGCCCAGCAAGACCGAAGGTTGAGAAGGGAGTGATTCACAAGCCAAGCTCAGAGCAGATGCGGGAGATCCGGCTGGCAGGCAGCCGCGAAAGATCACACGCGATTGACGAAGCCAGGAAGGCGGCGGCGGCGGCTCCGGCGGCTACGGCTGAGCTGACAGCTCTCGAGTCCGACATGGAGATAGAGACATGCCCTTCGAAGCCGGAATAAGGCAAAGCCCTGGAGGGAAGAAGAACGACCAGTCTGCCACCACAATTGTCGTGCAGCAATGACGAATCCCCGCCTTAGAGAAAATCGCAACAGACACCTGGTGGCCCACTCCGTCAACGTGGCGGGCGGTCAGGGCCTGCTTGACTCCACCGAGCTAGCCCTAAATCTAGCCGATCACGGAGCCGAGCGAGCCGACGTCATCCTGATGCAGGAACCGTGGGTGGGGGTTCCACCCAGGAGGAGAATGGCAGTCAAGACACACCCGGCATATGATGTCTTTTCACCAGTCGATAGCTGGGACAGCGACGCGGCACGGCCGAGATCATTGATCTACGTGCGAAAACACCTCCGTCCGTTCGCCACGAGGGACATCACGTGGGTGAAGGTGAGGGGCGTCACGTTCGTGAGTGTGTACAGGCCTGGCGACAACCCTCAGTGGGTAGATCAGATATTGGAAGGATGGACCCCCCCTGCCGGCAGTGTGGTGGCGGGGGATTTCAACGCGGGAGATGCATCGTGGGACGCGGACAATCCCGACTACCACGGCGGAACGGGCCCGGCACGGATCATGTCCGACCACGAGCTGGACCTGGTATCAAAGCCGGGTGTGCCGACACATGACCGGGGCAACGTGCTCGATCTGGTGTTCTCAGATGTCGGGCTTGCGGAAGCAGGGGTGAGCACAAAGTTGCACTCGACTTCGGATCACGAGACGCTCAGAATTGTGGTATCTACGCCAAGTGACTCTCAAGACGCTGGCAGAATGTGGAAGTGGATAGTGCCAGATGACAAGCTGATAGAGCTGAGGGACATGGTGCAGCGACGGATGCACGAGCTGCCCGGACTAGACAAAACCGTGCCAGGCTTGGACGGCTTCTGCGAGCGGCTCGTGGCCGTCGTCCAAGGGTGCATCCGTTCGGTGGGGAAGAAGAAACAGCACTCCAAGACGACTCGATGGTGGAATGAGGACTGCCAGGCTGCGGCGAGAGAGTATCGAAAGCGGCCTGTATGGGAGGACGATAACCGTCAGGAGAAAATAGCGGCCAGACGGCAGTTCAGAAAGGCGGTACGGCGAGCCAAGAGAGACTATTGACGCGAGCTGATTGACTCGGCGAGGGAGCCTAAAGACCTGTATAGGGTCGTGTCATGGCATAAGCCCTCCACCGGGCTAAGCTCGCCACCGATTATCGTGGACGGTGTGGTACACGAATCGCAGCTGGACAAAGCGCAGGCCCTGCGCGCAGCGACTCTGGAACGGGCTGGGTCCGGAGAAGACATCGAGAGCCCTTGGGCCGTTAATGTGACCCCTGGCCGGCCCACGATCCCATTCGAAGAGGATGTCAGCATGGCAGAGGCAGCGTTCTGCACGATCGGCAGCCAAAGCACATCACCTGGTGAGGATGGACTCACGGTCAGGATCCTGAAAGCGATCTGGCCGGCGATCGGTGACCGCGTGCGCGTGCGGAAGCTGTTCGAGCTCTGTTTGATGCTGGGACACCACCCTCAGGCTTTCAAAGTGGCTGAGGTCGTGATGATACCAAAACAAGGCAAGAAGGACTACTCTCATGCATGCGAGGTCCTACCGACCGATCTCTCAGCTTTCGTGCTTCGGCAAGGGTCTGGAGCGCTTGGTTGCGCGAAAGCTTACGCGGGCAGTGCTTGAGTAGAAGGTGTTGGCGCCCCAGCATTTTGAAGCGCTCCCGAAGCGGTTCGCCGCGGACCTCGTCGCAGCCCTAGCTCATGACATCAAACAGGCCCTTGATCAGAGTCTCCTGGCGACACTGGTCAAAGCCGACGTGAAAGGAGCGTTCGACGCCGCTCTGGTTGGCAGGCTAGTTGTGCGGATGAGGAAGCAGGGCTGGCCCACGTCCCTGGTGAGATGGACAAAGTCGTTCATGACAGGAAGGTCGGCCAGGGCCCGTTTTGATGGAACAACCACGGACGTCGCGCCGCTCACGTGCGGCCTGCCGCAGGGGTCGCCGGCCTCGCCCATACTGTACATGCTGTATACAGAACCAATCTGCGGGCAGCTCGGCACAAAGAGGCGGCGTTTCGGCTACGCTGACGACGCCGGACTCCTTACGATTGGGCGGTCCCTCCAGGAGACAGCCACAGAAGCCTCGCGACAGCTGGACGAGCTCATCGCTTGGGGCGAGAGGAATGCGGTCGAGTTTGACCCTGCCAAGACAGAAGTGATGCACTTCTCGCGCAAGCGGAACAGCGACAACCCGCCGGTCAGACATGGAACGGAGGAAAAGACAGCCGGGCCTTCGATGCGCTGGCTCGGCGTGTTCCTGGACCGAAAGCTGAAATTTGCCGAACATGTTCATCAATGGTCTAGGAAGGCGGGCCGGGTTGCCAATCATATTCGCGGGCTGTGCAACACCGTCCGGGCCTACCGGTGCAGTCAGCCAGGAGAGCGGTAAAGGCGTGCGTGCTACCAGTACTAACACATGCCATGGAGGCATGGTATCCAGGGGTGGAGAAGGATAACAGCAATGGGCCATCGAAGCGCTGCCAGGTCAAGGGTCAACTCCAGACAATGGAATCGGTGCTGCGGACGGCGATGAGGGCCATCCTTCCAGCATGGAGAACACATCCGACGCACATCTTGCACTTTGAAGCCCAGCTCCCGCCAGCACAGCTTCTCGCCGAGGGCATTCGGCGCCGACACGGCTTCCGACTCGGACGCATCGATGGAAACCACCCGCTTGTTGGCCGACTACCCGTACAAGCACGCAAGGAACCCACACGACTACAGAGGAGCTACCAACTGGTGCCGACTTATCCAAGGCCAGCCCTGATTAAACCGTCCCGCAAGCAAGCCCCCTGCAGACGGGAGAAGAAGACAGAGGCGGATCTCTTCCGGGCGTGGCTCTCTAAACTGGATGCCGACACGGATCTGATCGTTTACTTGGATGGATCGCAGCTCCACGAAAATGCGCAGACACGGACAGGCTGGGGCTACAGCATCAGAGCCGGGGGCACAACGACGCATATCTACTATAGCATGGGCCGACTCGGGCGTGCAGAGGTGGTCGACGCGGAGGTTTACGGAGCGTTGCAGGGGCTCGCAGCGACGCGGGCGATTGGCCCTAATAACCGCATCTACGTGTGTCTTGATAACATATCGGTGGTGGACGGATTGATGGGCCACCTCCCGAGTCCTCACAGGCTATCTTCCTACGCCTCCAGGAGATCACGCGGTCGCACCCGCCAGGCGCAACAGTTAAATAGATCCCTGGCCATTGCGATATTGAAGGCAATTAAGCGGCCGACCAGCTAGCCAGAGAAGGCGCCAAAATGATCTTGATTCACGACGACCCGCCAACCGCTGCGTGGGTGAAGAGGCATTTGAGGCAAGTCAATGGGAGGAGTTCAAGTCCTGGTGGAGGAATCAGGCCGAACCGCGACTCCGAAAGGTTCAGCACATCCAGCGACCTATAAACAACTGGCCGTCTTACGACGGGCGCGATCCACCGGCTGTTAGCAGCGCGAAGCTGCCACGGCGACTTCGCGCTATATCACGAGCGCTTCCAGCACGAGGACTCCAAGAACCATTGCAGCTGCGGGGAGAGGAAGTCTCCTCAGCACATCTTCTTCTGCAGAAGATTGCGAGGTAACAGATTGTTAGCGAGGCATGTGCCCCGGACAGAGTTTACTCATTTATTAGGGGAGGGTAGTGTGGAGTGGGCCAGGTTTGTGGAGAGCAGCGGCTTCTTCACGAGCACCTGCCCGAGATAGCCAACGGAACATTAAGGTTTTAAGGCTGGATGGCCACCCACATCCTGACGGTCGCAATAGCGGGGATGGGTACGTGCGCGACGCACAGAATGTGATGAGGGAAGAGGGGAATGGGTAAAGTTGTCTATACTTGCGAGAAGTATTTACAGGCTTTTCTCCCCACTGGAGAGGTGTCTTTTTGCCGAGCACGGTCAGGAAACCTGCTGGATCTACATAGTCACTACCTACTACTCTTCCATGACTACGGTTGGGGTAAGCCAAGTGTCTGTCGGTTATGTTTGTACCTCTAGGCTTTATTGCACGTCCCTAGTCCCCGCGCCTGGCATAGACTTGGATGGCGTGCCCCGCTCTGGAGTCTTACGCTCCAGCGTCATCATCCTTGCAGGAAAGACCTTAGATTACATCAAATCCTGGGTCAGCGCAAGACGTGGCGGCATACACTCCCTCACGAGGCGTCCATGGGAATACATATGTTCCTTTGGAGCGCGGCGTTAGAACGAAGGGTATGAGCGATAATGCACAGACTAGTATTCCGCGCCTACTTATCCATTCTCAAAACGGACTTTACATTTCACAAGTTCACAACCGATGCTCGTGAGGGTCTCACGGAAGTGGATCGGTAACGCACATCATGACTCAAACCCTGGCCGGCAGCTTCATCAATTTATCAACCAGTCTTAACTTAACAGATACGAAGAGAAGTTGAAGCAGCTGCGCTGCACTCCTAAAGTCGTCGTTCGCTATCACGTCCTGCTGACTAACCACCAGGTGAAACGCTGCCAATGCATCATCGAATTCCCTAGAAAGGAATAGACGTTCTGTCCTTATATTACCATCAGGAAAGAAACGACGGAAAGTGTCCACGCTTACATCGTTATTACAAGCACTATGTTTCTACCTATGAATGCCCACGAACAGCTTGAAAGATTTCACCCCGACGTCACAAGACATGAGTCAATGCCTTCTCGGAGTGTAGGATCATCTAGAAGCGCCCCGAGCTTGATGACGTGCGTCTGTAAGTCAAGCAGCTCTCTTGAACCCGAACCCGATGATCCTAAAACAGGAGCGCACGTCTGAGAAGTACACTTGACGGCTTCCATCGTTGCGAACGATGACTTGATCAGAGCGATATCTGACGGCGGCACTAGGCTCGTCCCCTGTCACGTATCAGTTTGGGTAGCCATAATGTCCCGGGTCAGGTTGTCAGTGTTCTTAATTCACAAGCATGCATCGACGGACTTTACCGCAGATGGACTACAGAGTCAGTTTCTAGGAACTGCACTAATCAATTAAACCAAGCTGATCAACAAAGACATCCGACCCCGGAAGGTGGATCCCGATTGGTCAGTGCAAACAACGTACACCTGAGAGAGGACCAGGAGGCGGCCATGTGACGCTAGTTTCAATGTCAAGTGCTTTGATGGAAAGATGCTGCCCGCAAAGTGCTAGCCAAAGTTTATTGGAGCACCACAAGGAAGGACAAATTGGCCGCAGCCAACAGCAAATGGTCTAGCAGTAGGTCGCACGCACGCGCGATTATGGCGTTCGGCGACCTGCCAAGCTGGAATGGAGTCCGAACGAGTGGCGGGGTTGGACCTGCTTAATAGGCGAAAGGAGTGCTGCGATTCGCAAATCAAACTAGCGCCTGGTAGCACACTGCGTCGGGTCCGAACTTGTCATCAAGCTTTACCTGAAGAAAGTTAGCTACAGTCCCTCAAGAAAAGCATGATTCACTCATAATGATCTAGACCCTGCGACGAGAAACGGCGAAGGCTAGGAACGTGGAGCATAAATCAGGCATTCCTGCTATATTATTAACAAATTCCACCCTCGCTTAATCTTGTTCAGTTTCCTGCTCACGCAGACCTGGATAGATCATTCCTTCATTCAACCCCGTCTCATGCCTGTTGGCAGTGAGCAGAATGGGGAACCCATCCATTAAATTGGTCGGCGTCATTACGCCACTGATAATCTTGGCCATGATATGCGTTGGCTTCCGACTCGATACCCGGATACGACTGACAAAAAGTGCGGGTGCAGATGACTGGCTCTGTCTCTTATCTTTGGTCCGTTTTGCCATGCTCAGCAGCGCAGAACTTGACGCTGCTATCGATATCGAGACTGACTAATTGTTAGTGTATCTCTTTGAGTGGCTATATCGCAAATACCGTTGGTGGGTTGGATTTCTTGATCATTTTCCTGCATAATACTAACAAGAGACAGCTCTTGCATATGGCTTCGGCAGCTCCGCCGTACCCATGGACGTCGAAACCCAAACTAAACTCGCAAAAATCTTTTGGCTGTTTCCAATCTTCTGGAGCCTTTCCACTGCGTCCATCAAAATTTCAATCATTCTATCTTATTATCGGATCTGGTCGACAAGAAATGTGCTCCGAATATATTTCATCACTGGCGCCACAGTCGTTAGTATTTCAGCTGTCCTCCTTTTTGGGAGCATTTTCAAGTGCGTGCCCGTTTCTGTGGCTTGGGGAAAAGGATCCGGCAAATGTTTGCCTGACAATATGCTTGAGTGAGGCTGTCCCGTTACTTTGAGCTACTTATACCGAAATTCGCGGATTTTCGAATTCATTCATATCGGTCATTCGGTTGCTAATGGGTATTTATTAGAATCGTTACATCTGCTGTCATCATGGGACTTGATCTACTCATCTTTGCCATTCCTATTCCATTGATATGGCCGCTTAACCTCAGCAAAAACACTAAATGGGGCCTGATGATTGTCTTCACGGTTGGGTTCGTGTGAGTTTCCGACTCGAGGAAAAACATGATATTAATAGCTGACTCATTGGAGCGTATGCTTTGCGTCGGCGATGCGGGTGGTCCTTTTAGTGAAAGAGATCCAAGGATCTGATAAACATAGTAGGTTCATTCTAAGAAGATCAGAAGTTTCACATTGTACTGGACTGACAAGAGTCAAAGTTTCCCGAGTCGAATTGGGCATTTGGTCAGGTGTCGAGGTTAACTTGGCTATCATTAGCGCCTGTCTACCTGCGTTGAGGCCTCCACTTTTACGCTTATGGTCCAGACTTTTCGACTCCATTACTTGCAGCACAAAATCACGCCTGCCATCTGTCCCTGACCTCTCTCGCAGGGATACAAAGGGAAGCCATCGTTGCTTCGAAGTCCCTGAGCGCGTAGTAGAACCAGACTGGAATGGCACAGAGCTTGGTCAATCTCATACGACTCATGGTGGGGCATTTGTAACCCTATGAAAAACTGTCGAATAGTGAGCGGTCTGGTAACGGCGACGGCTGGATGTCCGACAGAAAGCTTGCTACCACTATCAAGTTCAGGCTGTTGGATACCTCACCTGTTTTTACTTCGTGGATCAGTCACGAGCTCCAGATGACGGGAGTTGCCAGCTCCGTTTCTTTGTCACCAGAACTGATCTTCTTTATTTTCTTGTCGATGGAGTATACCGGAGGGGGAAGAGGATGCGGAGTTCGGCAGTTGCAGTGGGATTGATGCAATTCTCCGCGTAGGACCTTTAGGTGAGCCGGGCCAGGGCATTCTTTTCAACCCATGTCGAACGGTTCTGGCATGGTCGTGGGACCAAAATGGACCCGCTTTCCACACTCATGACAGTCATTGGCTTCACACCCGATGGGAGACTGGTTCGCGACCGGCAGCCAGGACGTTGGGAAGCCATTAAGCCATTGCATAATTTCAAGAAACACGGGTGGACACGAATAGACCCTGATTGCAGAAAAGCATTCGGAAAATCATGAGAGAAAAAGTAACAGCCCCTCCTATAATGGCAAAAGATGTATCTTCATGGGATAAGAACATGGCGACCCAATCGCCTCTTCGCATCTGACGTGAAAAGCCCTTCGCGCGATGTCCTCCGTCGAGTAGGATAACACGTCTATGTCCCTGGCTTATCGCTATTATCACTCTTCACCATTGGGACGACTGGGCTCAACCTTTCATCTGGGGCAGACAGGGAACCAAATCGCAGAATATTTGAGTTGGCAACGAAATGGATGGCTCCTGTAAATGTTTGACTGATTACGGGTTCTTAATTGTCAGTGAGGAACTCGAAGGAGTCTTCGAAAGTAAGGTCTCACTATATCGGCTCTGATGCGATCCATTAGTCTTTCCTTAGAATGAACATCAACTATTGTACCAGCGTGAATGTATGGTGGTGCGAATGCGAGCTGTGAAAACTATGGGGGATGATCTTCATTGCATTTGGCCTCAGCACAGGGACATTCCTAAGTTGTTCAACGCTTCACTCCCACGGGGCCTTTACCGACATCAAAGATAACGTGGACCGGATAGCATTAAATAAGTCATCAAATCATGGCCGTGAGCGCGTAGTGGAAGCACTATTACAGCATGGTGCCACTACCACAACAGAAGACCACATATTCATCAATGCTCTCTCAGGTGCATTGCCGACAAATAATCTGGCAATCGTTGAGGTGCTTTCACAAGACTGTGTGGGCTTCAAGTCACTCGTTGCAGACCACGGGACTGCCCTGGGAACTGCGTTATGTGGTGAATATTTGGCGATCGTTCTCACTCTTCTTCAAGCATGAGCCAAGGTCAACGCGTATGATATGGTCTACGTTGGTGCAGTTCACGCGGCTGCACCAAAAGGATAGAACATTTATAGACTTGTTCCTTGTAGGACACGCTGACCCGAATAGCGCTGGTACGATTCAGGCGGCCTTGAGGAATAGCTTGCAGCTGTAGCAGACATATCACCAGCTGCTGGGTCAAAACTGCCAAGAGGATGAACAGCTCGAATGAGACAATGCTTGGATTAACTATAACGTTTTTGGGGGGGAGATCGAATTATGATAATAAGAAGGCATCTACAGCAATACATATCTGCAAAACAAATTAGTTTTGGAAAAACTGTCTTGCAATAATCGACAAGGCGCTGTTGATATAATTTCTCCCGACGTGAGCCAATAGACAAACAGATTAGTGATTAAACCACCCTTGGGGTCATTTTTCATTGGATGATTCTTCTTATAAGCTGTGACGATCATACCAGTCTGCCAGAATATAATTGACTAATCTGTATTCTTTTTATTGCTTCAAATGTGTACGTTTAGAGATTATCGGCACCTTAAGAAGAACATCTTCGTTCACAGCTTGCAAGCGGCTTTGCTTACTGACAATTGAATCAATCCACTGGCTACCCTAGGCTAGTCTAGCCATAATGGGTTCGGTAGCTGAGCACTGGTATCCTTGCCAGGGAGACTCATCTCGGCGAGCCATTGGAATGCATGTTCTGCAGCACCCCGCTACGCTAAGCCAATTCCGAACAATTCGGTCTCCATTTGCCGGAATGGTAAACAACGCATATCGCATCGCGTCATTGCGCATAACGTCATTCAATTACAATCAACACCTGTCCCCATGGACAATCAGGCAGATGAACTCCAGAGACTCAGGCATGTTCTTGAGGAAGCGAGGCGCCAGTGGGAGGAATCGGATCGCCAACGAGATGAAGAAAACCGTCGACGGCAAGAAGCAGAAAAGGCTGCTCAGTCATCACAATCACAACCGCTCCGAAATTTCCTCGAAAGCTGCCACGAGCTAAGTCTCGCCACCAAAGTTGTCACTGGACCCTATTCGACTACACAGGGTGACACGACAAATCCAACAGGCCGAATCTACCCGCAGCAGATCGTCCACTGGCAGACCTTCCCCTCCGATCCCGTGTTTCCCTCCTCGACCCAGTTTGACCACGTCAGAACCCTTATCCGCCCTATCAGCAGCAAGCTCGGGCCCAGCGACTACGAGCGTGACACAGTCGAGAATATCCTCCGCAAATTGTTTAATGCCATATACAATGATGAGCACTTGAGATCGAAACTGGAATTAAATGGCACACCCTCGTTCGAAAGCCATACGGATCGAGGCAAGATTGACGAGTTTCTGACCACCTCCATGGAAGACATGTCCATCGGCGCTCGCCCTTGACAGCCAGCTGCTCCGAAAATCAGGCGGAAGGCCCAGGGCAAGGGGAACCGCGCGGACCAGTTGTGTAGCTACGAAGATACATATGGTCAGAAGGTTCCTGCCGTGGCAATCGAGTACGAATCACCTCACAAGCTGAGTCGCGACACCCTTGTCACTGGTCTCTTATCCGATATCCAACCCGAGAAGGATATCGTCCACCAATCTGGCGAAGGCTTCAAATTTACCGCGCGGAGGCTCTCGGCTGCCGTCATCACACAATTGTTCTCATACATGAATGGTAAAGGCGTGCAGTAAGGATATATATGCACTGGGGAGGTCATTGTCTTTCTACACATCCCGGACGACCCTACCATCGTCGAATATTATATCTGCATCCCCAACAAGGACGTGGTAGACGACGATGACGCCAAGCTCCACCTTACGGCAGTGTCTCAGGTTTTTGCCTTCATTCTCCAGGCCACTCGTGCCGAGCCACCCCCAGCAGCGTGGCACGATGCGGCGGAAAAGCTTGGGATCTGGTCTGTCGAATACGACGACGTGCTCAAGGCCATTCCGCTCCGTGAGCGCAATCCAGTGCAAGCTTCTCCTTACATCCCTCGCATTGGAAGGGCTTTTCTCGATCCCCAATTCGCACTCGGTCCCGATGCAAGCCGCTTGGAGACGTTTCACAGCAGAGGGACAGTGACGATGATGACGAAGGAAATCATTCATCGCCATCGCCATCGCTGGGTCCGCTTGCTCGTGTCGCACAGAAGAGGACCTCTCATATGTCGCAGACTCAGGGTCAGCGGAGTAGCCA
Source organism: Hansfordia pulvinata (assembly GCA_006538405.1). NCBI lineage: Eukaryota > Fungi > Ascomycota > Sordariomycetes > Xylariales > Hansfordia > Hansfordia pulvinata. Next base: position 56,762 of record BJKQ01000023.1, read on the forward strand.
AGGGCATACCGAGAGCAGCACCGGAAAAGCTAAAGTTCATGATCGTCCTAATTGCTCGCAGGAATGTCTTTCCGAGCCTTGCCCGAGGGAGCTTAATGGACAAGAGATGTCCAAACCTGAAGGATCACGGGAAGAAGCACCCCAAGCCTCTTAGGCTCCTCCAGCTTGTTCGCAGCCAGCTCGCTCATGATCCTGGTCGCGATGCGGATTTTGCCCCTCTTCATCTTTCAGGCGCTCTTGGGGCTTTGTTCAAACTACGACTGTCTTCGCACGGTTACACCTTTGTCTCCAAAGGCAGGGAACGTCTTGACTTGCATCGGCTACAACATGAAGCCCAGGTTTACACTCGGCTGGAACCTTTGCAAGGACTATGTGTTCCAGTGATTCTAGGGATGGTAGAACTGGTTCTACCTTCTTACTACGATCATGGCGTTTTTACCCTTTTCATGCTTCTGAGCCATGGCGGGAAATCTTTGCATGACTGCACCAGCCAGGATGAGAAACAGACAATCCTGCTCAAGATTGATACTGCCAATCAAAAGATACACCGTCTCGGTGTGCTCCACCGCGATGCTGAAACGCGGAACCTGCTTTACGACGAGCGACGATGAGATGTCATGGTGATCGATCTTGAGACGTCTGCAATAAGTGATGTCGAGGAGTATGTACATAGGTACCGTGTGCCACTTGAAGAACTTGATTCGGAGCAAATCATGCATATGAAGAACATTCTGGAAGGCCTGAAATCTGCTCACAGACCCGGAAAGCCAAATTGTTTCAAGCCAAATTATACAATGTCAGGCACGAGGTAGCTCGTATCTTGGGGTAGTCTTGTATGGATGATGAAATACTGGGCTCTGCCAGAATCTAGCTCTAGAGCTGGTCTTTGAACATGACTACAATCCTAATTCTAGCAGACTTTGACCGATTTGTGAAATGAAAAGCCCGGTCTGAGTCTTAATGGAACTTGATGCATACTTTATGAAAAAACCGACTCCTAGAGTTTTCGATACCTTTCTACGCTCGCATCGCTCGACTCATTAGGTCGAGGTGGACAAGGAAATTGGCTTGCTTGGTGAAAGCAAGCCTCTGCGACCTAGGGACAGAAAAAGAACCTCAGTCGTGCCATATTCTAGCGAACTCTTTGAGCTGTTCTTGCGCATTTGGAGCTTGTTTAGCGACTCATGCGCGGTTCCAGTAAATCTAAATCCCATATTGTGACCAGTAAAACTGTCATACCAGCAGCGAAGAGAAAACTGGGTGCAACGCAGACCCATCGCTTTATGAAGCATGTAAGTCAACTTGCGACTCAAAAGTCCGACAATAATGCAGATTATCGTGCCGCGAGGGATTTTTCCAGTGTTTGCGAGAATCGTCATGTTCTATGAGAGAGACGTAGTAAGTTAATTGCAGGCTGGCAGCGATGATCTAGAGGTAACAACCAAGTCCAGTACTGGCCATGATTCTTACGGCTTCCTGTTGTTTCCTCGAGGAGCAGGTATTTCCGAACCGAGAGCTGAGAACTTTGAAAGACAAAATAGATTTTGAAATTACAATTTTTGAAGAAACGGTGGTTTTGTTTGACACATATTGACTTGGCCCCCAGATTTATCTCGAAGGTATTTCACCCCTTGCTCCCAGCAAGATGAAGCGTGTACCTGTTCTTAAGTCCACGCATTCCTTTAATTGATAGGACCCAAGGCAGGTAAAATGAGTAGCATGCTAAGCAAGCTGCATAGGGTATATTCATCTTTCTATCGCGCCCCGACGCTTGTTCGTAGTTTTTCGCATATTCCTCGATCCCTTCCAACACGGGAACGAGTCGAAACACTGGCTGTAATTTGTAAAGCCATTTTGCTATGGATCTACTCGACTTTCGAAATAATCCGGGGTGCTGTGCTGTCGAAAATGCCAAGTGATCTCGCAAGTGGGCTACTTCATGACTTCATTTCTCCATGGGTACGGGCCTATATTCAACCTCAGCGAAGTGGATATCGGTGTTTTGAATTGCCTCCTCCCTAATGCGACCCGCGAATCCTGCATCACCACATGCTGAGAATCGGCAGTACACATACGGATCAGATTAAATACCCAATCGTGAACTCATCAACAACAATACTTTTACCTGGTGGCTTGGTACCAGCACATATCTCTTTGTAGATACCTGTATCATATAAATTCAAGCTCTGATTTGGATACAGACAACGACAATATACGGGGAGTAAAAGGAGTACTGCGTCGTCGGTTCACGGGCCCGGTCGTGCCTGCCGAGGCATGATGACATGACCAGGCGTAGCCAGCGGCACTTTGGGAGGTCTCGTACCAGACCGGCTAGCGGCGGGAGGTTGTGCTTCACTGGAATCCACGTACGTGACTAGCACGCTGGTCTTATCTCGTCATCCTCTCAGGTTGTTGATATGGGCGGCGCAACTTGCGCAAATGCCAAAGACAAGTAATACAGTATCACCGCATGTGTCGTCGTTATCCTTCGCTCCCTGTCATGGGTTTATCACCTTTGATGTTTATTGAGAGATATATGCTGACGAGACTTGTCGATTGGCCGCAGTAGCCTTCTCAGCATCCTCCGCGCCAGCTGTCGCAATCTAAAGCGCAATGCATCCTCAAATTTTGAGGTAACTCATTCCTCGACTACGACACAGGCGAATTTCACGCGGCTCTGCAGCTAATCCGATCGTTTGAGTCGAGTCAGCCGTGTCTTGAGTTTCTCGCCGCCCGGACGCCAGCGGCCGGTGTTGCGAACGATGGACCGGCCGCCACAGTAGACCCAATTTGCTATCTATTCCGTCTCCGACACCTGGCGCCTCACGCTGCTCTGAGCCCTGATCATCCACGGCATATTCCACCTCAGCGCCGCCGCTGTCGCCGTCGTCGTTCAACTTGGAGGCACAGGCGCTCAGCTTACAAGTATCTGTGAATCAATCCGGCCATCTATTCGGTCGTGGCCGGCATCGAGGCCACTTCTTCCGGCGGCATAGTCGGATTCAAGTACGTCTGATCTTCTACATACGCTTAAGCCTCGCACCGAGAAATGCGCAGAGGTTGATTTCCAATTTCCTTCGATCACCTTGACTGATATGAGAGAGCTACGCCCCCAAGTCTCGGTGCGTGTACCAGGGCTGCTTCCATAATCACCATGAGTTCCCTTCGTCTGCTAAATCGCCGTCATGGTTCTATTTTGCCTTGTTACCCTATCCAGGATAACCTTTACAGCCACAGGAGAGTGCCTCTCGCGGATGTTGTATTCGAGGCCAGCCCAAAACCCTCGTTGCCATTCACACACTCACCGCGAGATGGTCGACTGTGGGTTCAATTATATACTTGCCAAGATGCAGGATTTTCCTTGCTGGAAGGCTCGTTCTTCTCGTCCTGGGCGTCAAGGGTGAATCTGAGCGGCAAGGGTTCGACGGTAACTTTGGGGACTGCCTTGATGACCCTAGCCGGGTTGCCAACCGCCACGACGCCCTCGGGGATACTCTTAGTCACGACACTGCCGGCGCCGATGGTTGTCCCGTGCCCAATGGTCACGCCATGTAGGAGAATGCTGCCGCCCCCAATCCAGCAGTCCTCGCCAATGGTGATTGGCGCGCCCGTCTCGGGTCCATTGGTGCCGTTGCGCACTCGCCCGCATGTTGGGTGCGTTCCAGAATAGAAGGAGCAATTGGGACCAATTAGCGTGCGAGCGCCGACCGTGATGGGCATCGTGTCGATCCACACTGTGTTGGAATTGATGAAGACGTTGTCGCCAAGCCTGGAGGTGTGGTTGAGAGGCCATGTTAGCATAGGTCTGGTCCAAAGCCGCGTGAGAGGCTCGTGGCGTCAGCACTTGGATTCAGTGGACGATTTACTTCACGTTGTACCCATAATCCATTGACCGGACCGTCGCACCAAGGGTGATTCGCGAAAAGGTCCTCGTCCTCTTCGACAGTTGGGGCCCGGGGCGGCATGGGTCGTTCATCATGGATGAGCCTGCCTCAGAGATTAGTCGCGAGCTATATCGCATTGGAGACGGTGCGATAGAAGGGCGGTCAAAATCTTCGTCGAATCTCCAGGGATGACCGACTCAGCGAAACACGGATCATGTGTTTGATTGTATGCAGATGGAGATCTTGCTCGGGGCTCTGACGCAGAACCTACTCTCGAAATAGCTCCACTAAGCCCCGGCGCGAGACGTCACTCCCTTCGCTAGCTCGATTGTACGCGTTCTGCGCCCTGCGGCACCGCTGACGGGCAGCAAGCATATCCGGCGCAAATGCGAAGTAGTACTCCCTATTCTCCATGCGTCGCCGGTTCTCGACCAGGTCAATTTTGCGAAGGTCCATGACAGAAGAAAGAGGCAGTCCAGATTCCATAGGTTGATCTTCGAGGTGGTCGGGGAACGAAATAGAGTTGCTCCCTTGAAGGGACTTTTTCCCCCGCAGTACTGGGGTTTTGGGTGTTGCACTGCGCCTGAAGTGCTTCCAGTGAGGATCGTGGGCGGGAGACGAGCAGGCGAGCTGCAGCGGACGACTGAGTAGGTAAGGGGAGGGGGAAAAGGGTTTCGTGAAGGGTTGGTCGGGTGTGAGGCACAACGACTATTAAGCCTTCCAATCAAACCCACCTACTGCCGCCCTGGTCAATTAATACTGCAGACAAGCGCTGCCACCTCGGGCACCTCGGCTGTCCGAATCGGAATTCAAAGGTGGGGGAGGCATTCAAGTCTGAAGTAGATAGTGAAAGATCTTCCGTCTCATGCTTTTGTCCATGGAGCCATTAAGAGATTCCTTCCATTGGCGAAACCTGACTTCTTGTGCGCTCTAAGTCCGACATAGTGAGATCCTCCATGTTCTCATATCGCGTTCATAGTTTAGCACCTATTTTATGTTGATTTGAAAACGTACTTATCATGCAAATGTTGTATTTGACGCAGATACTAAATCAATGTGCGCGCTTCAGCTTCGCGCGTGGCTTACGAATGATCTTCAGCACCCTTGCACCGGTCAAAAATAGAGGTAGCAGTCGACGACGGCCGCTGGTCTACGATTGAGTGAGCTTAGCTTGTTTATCGTGCTGTTCATAACCGAGATGATGATTTCGGTCGTGTCGCGAATCGAATTTCTGGACGGTTTGTCAACGCTGGCAGGCGGCAACTGCCGACTATGATAAACAAAAGTCATGCTGAGGGAGGGTAATGCGCGAGAGAGTTCGCGTGCTGCCACGTTCCTGCAATTGACGAATTCACGACCGGGGCGCTATTCTGAATGCAGGCGAGGGTGGCCAACCCGGCGCCGAGGGTTATTTGACTTCCGAACGGGGCATAGGTACTCGTATATTACTGTCAGGCGAAACGAGACTAATACAACCATTTGGGCTTCAGTCTGTTGGGAGTCAAATTCGTCATCATTAAAGCAATGGCTGACTGATACTGATAGAAGAGCACCGAGGTAACCAATTCATATTTCCCACTCCAAAACACACTGGAATTTCAAGCCATGGATGCCCCAGCCGTCGATCAATCACGTCGCCTAACCGGTTTCGACGAGAAGTCAGATCTCGCACTCGTGCTTCAGGACACCGAACTACGCCTCCTCAACTATGTGCCTAAATAGCCAATGTGCCATTCAAATATAAGGATCAATACCAAGCTCCGTCTAAGCGTTGGGGACATCTATCAAGCGGAGAAGAATTCGTCATCTTGAATGGAACGAAATCTCGCCTCGAAGGCAATCTTTTAGATGGCATGCGGTACCTCCGCCGCCTATCTGGGTTTGTGTCTATGGGAATTGATGCAATCTGCATCAATCAAGATGACATGCCAGATGATAATTGCGAGCTCAGAACAGTTTGAGAACATGCCTAATCCTCTATATAGAATCTCCCGCTGTATCCTCTTTTGTGATGAACGGGTGCTCTGCCTCGAGCTGAGATAACCGCAGAATCCAGAGGATCTTCCTGCTGTCCCAAAGCATCATACCGCTCATCATCACGTCAGTCAAAGAGTACGGCGCCTGGATTGTAGCACTTAGCTGGATGAGCAGGTAGCCGGAATATATGTGAATCCCGACATGGGGCTCGGGAGGCAGATCTTTTAGCGATGTCCAGCTTACGAGACTCCCTGGGGGCCATACAGACCATAGCTTCTCGCGGCAATTGTCCAAAACCGTCGTAAGGACACCATGACGATCATTATGAGGCGTCGAGAAAGCGCCCTTCTTGGCACAGACACGCGTGTCCACCTGGCTATTACCAGTCTTGGAGGTCTCCATGATAGAGGAGGAGGGAAGCGGAAGCAAACAAGAGGGAGTCGGACTGGGCTTGCACCCTCCAAGGCTCAGCATATTGACCGGACCGTAGTCGGGGTCTCACACTTTCTTGATGGCCGAGGCAGATGGCATTGACTGTGTCCTAATCACTGCGGCCGTTATGCGGTGAGTCTTCTGAAAGTCGTGGACGACAATGTTTGGAAAGGACGAGAGATGCTTGACGAATGAGTGCATGTCAAGGCAGGACCTGTCCGCGTTCCATTCTTGGGGGATGAGAATAGGCACTTTCGGGCTTACCCTTTTCAGTATTTGCCTCGCTGCCTCTGTCGAGCATATCACAAATTCACCATATGAAAAGGTTTGCTTGGACAAGTAGCAGGGTGCCGAGATTGGAGATCCCACATAGCATCGCTTCAAAATCTCCAGGTACGCAGGTGCCTCCCGTCTTAGGCGGGATCGGTCCGAGGCATGGCAGAGAAGAGCTTGTAGGTCGCTGCACGCCGTGAGTCTGGCAGCGCGTGCCCTTTGGCAGCACACCTATACCAGATCGAACCATTGGCTGCAGGCAGGACAGTTCAAGCTGTGCGCCTTCGTCCGACTGCACAGGATCACTTCTCTACAGTGAGCTTCGCCGTGCGGCAGCTTGATGTATTTCTTCAGAGCGTTGCTCCTGGCGAATGAGACCTTGCAAAGATGGCACTACCGTCCGGAACTCGATCGGCTGCACTGGTGGCATTTTATTCGCATGCGACCTCGGAGCAATAGCTGCACCACGTATGTAGCTGTCCTTGATGTCGACGGATGGAATTATGGCTGAAGTTATGCCCACAGGTAGGGCACTGCTGAGCCTTCACCTTATAGCTACGAGTTATAGCTACGAGGGTGCGGAGATGGCTGCGTAGACCTAAGTTCCGGGAGTTCACGAACATGTTAGGGCGAGCATACGTAGCTTTGTAACGATCCATGCGCGGAGTGGCTAAGCTAGCCTGGGATTTGATTAACCCGTACGTAGCAGTAGATTGGATTGGCTGCTACGCGGGTCGGAACTTGGCACTACAGATCTATGCACGGTAATAACCCTAAGCACATCGACCCTGCTCGGACTTTGCACCAGCCATGCACTAAGGCTGTCTCGTCGCGCTGGCCATCGCCCTGTAATCATTGCCCGCATGACACTAGTGCGTGATTGATAGTGCTTGATAGTATGCCCCTATGTAGGGACTGCGGAATCAAATGAGTAGCATCTGAGAAACAAGAGGGGAATGTAAAGAGTGACGACAGAGCGATGGCAACGACCGTCATGAGCGTTGAACAAGAGCAAGCGCAAAACCTTGCGGCTGGACAAACAGATGCATCAGATTTGACCAGCAGATGGCAGCAGCAAAAACAAACTCGCACGACGACAGGCATGAGCTGCTAGCCCTGGAACTCTGATTTTGGCTGCTTGAGACCATTCGATTGACCTGCCGGTTCCTATCTTGAAACCGCCGACCATGGGACCCCCTTGGTACTCTCAGGTGTCTGCGACGATGAGCCTTTCTTGGTTCGTGATGGATTATGTCCTGATTTAGACTCTCCGTTAGACTTCGACATAGATACCCGTTTGACATCTTCCCACCCGACTCCGGCAGTCGAGAAACTGCTTGCGCAGAGCCGCGACCTGCGTACGGCGTCGTCGATATTTAGCTCTGCGATGCGATCGACAGTTTATTTCCATCAAGCTGGGGTAGTTGTCGAGTTTCGAGCTGCAAATCGAGTAATGGAGTCATGTATAAGCTCCTTGTCTTACGATGACAAATACGAAATTGAAGATTTTGAAAAAAGAAAAAAAAAAAGTAAGAACAGAACAAAAGTAAGACTATAAGTTACCTATCTTCCAGTTCGCCGTCGCCTTCGACCAGCGTATGGTATTTGTGGACGGAGTGGGGCTGATCCATTTCAGTGCTGCGATCACTCCGCAATACATCCTGGCTGTCCATCGCAGCAGGGCCGACATGAGCTGCTTGATCTTCGTCGCGGAAGGGTCTTCATGCAAACGTTGATCTTCCTTATATGTCGCATTATTAGCACTTTCTAAGTGCCTTGGGGTTTTGGGATATCTTACCCTTCTTAGAACTGGTTCCGGATCCAATTTGATATGTCATTGTAAGCTTCTTTGGTAAGATTCTCGTCCTGCATCCTTCTTTTTGGAAAGGACGTTTTCGTACTCTTTCTCGATGACATCGTAAGAGTTCGTTCCTTTTCCCAGCTTCTCCCAGAACTCGGTGGAATCTGGTTCCAGTATCCGGCTTCGCTTGACGCTCCAACTCCTTGCTTCATCTATACGAAATCGATTGCAGCCCAGAAATACGCATGGGCCAGCTGTAAATTTGCTTCAGACTGGTCGAAAGCTGCCTTTCTATCCCCATACATTATTTCTGGCTTTTTTTTTAAACCAATGTGATATTTGTGGCTAATGTACTGATCTTGCCAATTATGTGACTGTCTCTTGTGCCAGAACAATAGGTGCCAACAAAGTGAAGTTGATCTCAACTTTGACTGTTTCTCGTCAACAGCATCTTATACAAATCAGCGGAGGGATAATGCAGTGCATGAACGAGAAATATATAATAAGGCTCACAAGGTCGTTGAAGAAGAAAGATTATCTGCGAAAGGCGGAAATTGAAGCATATTAACCTGTTCTTACGTTCACAATGGGTATTCATCCGTTCTCGTGTCCGTTCGAACGGACTGTATCCCGCCGCATTTAGACATGATCAATTGAGGCATCTGTGTACTTTTGAGTGCATTAACCATATTTCAAGTAGTGCTAATAAAATGCACAGAATTGGTCTCATTACCTCTACTAAATCCGTCTATGCAGCCAACTGAAGATCTGAACGTACCACGCTGAATTTTGAGGTTTCTAGGAGGAGACTTCCTAAGAGGAGATCAATCTGCGTCGTTAATGCTAGAAGAGATGTACGAGTATACATTTCCAGAGCTCAAGTCAAAGTCGGGATAGGGCGAGCGAAGTCTGGAGGAGATAGAACAAAGACAAAATTACCACCAAACCTATGCCGAATTCGCCACGTAGGTAGCCCAGGAAATGTCAGATAGATTTCTGCCATCCACCTATAGAGCCAAGGCGATTTGAGTTTAGGTAGACGTGGAGATTCCCCGAACCATTGAACTAGACCAATGAGATCTGGGCGAACTCCAGAACGCAACTCGGTGAAGCGGTAGGCATTAGAGGTGTCTGTGTCTGGACCAAAAAGGCATGGATCCCGACCCACTGCTGTATTGGGCACCCTAATCCGAGCACCACTTGGCAAGAATGAACCATCAGCGAGAGTGAGATTCTGGGCAAGCACCCTGACGATCTTTGCTGGCCCCCCTGAATTCAGTCGCCTGGACTCCCTCATGACCGAATCCACAATTTTGAGCTGAAACAGCGTCTGCGGGGTGATACTGTCGCCTGTCGAGGCTATGGCGTCTTCAGCTTCCTGACGCAGGATTGAAATTACGCCGGGAGCATACGCAGTCAAGTCGTAGAGGCTTTGAAAGATGATTGTCAGACGCGGGCTGCTTCGCTTAGTTGGGAAAGCCAAAATAGACTTACATGTAAAGTGGCATTTCAGTTGACGTATGTATTTCAGCCCAATCTAGAACGAGCTGCTCGGTGACGATATCTTCGTCTTTCGTCACACCTTACCTCGCTCCTTCATTGAGCATCCACTACAAAGCGTCGTCTGCCGGTACTTCCTTGTTGCCCTTCTTCAAGCAACTTCTTCTCTCTTAAATCACAGGCAAAAGCAAGTTATACGCTGGACGCCTGCGATCCCGAAGTCTCCGCATCTCAGGGATGAGATATTGGCAGATTGGTCTGACTAACTGTGATGGTAATGAGTGCCAGCTTGATGACGTCGCAAGGACTCGGCTACGAGGTTGTTGTGATCTTTAACGTGGTGACAGTACTGAGCACAAAATCACTTGACTTACGACACGCTGGGTAATATTTAAGTGTGGCACTGGCACGAAGGAGTTCGACGATGAAATTGATGCTGGCATCTAGGTACTCCTCGCGACGGCACAATTATGAGTCTAGGAAAACACTGCCACAAACCATGGCTACGACCCGCAGAAACTTGGGACTCGGTTGCAGGCATGTCCGACCTGGGTCGAGATTGAATGTTTCCGAGATGGCATGGGCAGGCTCGCTTGGCATCTGGTCATTGTGTCGCGGTAAAAGATTCGTAAATTGAGATTTCACCAGGTGTGCAAATAAGCGGTTGCTTAAGGAGAACCAAGTGTATCTAGATTACAATCTCTGCAGTTTTTTCCATTCTTTGTTCTGCTTTTGGTAATGAATGGAGCAAAATTTGAGCATGGAAAGACGCACCTGCTCGATGGCAAGCCAGTGAATCACTGTCGTGTCTGGCTTCAGTCGCAGCTCGTCAAGATAGCGCCTGGGCAGCACGAGGCAGTGGCCCTTGTCGCCAATAATTCGGAATATGGTGTTCTTGAACTAAAGGAAAGCACTCCTGTCAATAACTCGGATCGAACAACGGAGAGCAAGATGATCTACTTTCTAATCTCCGTGATTGCACAACATGGGGGCGTTCTTGAAGAAGTGCTCTTGCTGCTCGGCCGGAAAGCCTGCTTCGATGCCGCATCATGGAAACCGTGCTATCTGAATGTCTCTTCGTCGACATACAGCGAAATGAAGAGCGCTGGCCACAGCTATGAGGACAATCGCAGCCAAAGTGCCGGAAGGCTGCTGGGAGAAACGAGAGCGAATGATGCACTGCATGCTGTGATAAGTAGGAGCCAAGAGTATCGAGCCGAACAAAATTCTAGCCAATTATCAGCTTAAAGCGACGGCGATCCTGATGCATAAGTACTGCACACTTCGCCGGCTCACTTCAATCTGAATGGAGACAGCGAAGCGGATGGTTGTTGAGGAGGAAGATTCATGTAGTCATTTGGAATTGAAATAGGACTGGAATAGAGGCGGACCTAGATACGTAGATCTTTGTTAGCTCCAGGCATCGGTCGTGACGAGGTAGCGCGGTCTTTTGCCCCATAACTGTATGAGTTGCTCAAGTGTCCAAAGCAGAATCACGTGAAGCCCCATTCTACAGCCTACCACGCTCCTCTATGGTGGGGCTTAGCCTCAGGCACGTTAGTGCTCAGTATCAGTGCGGCCACGATCAGCTATCACATCAGCTTTTAAGGAGTCCGAGGCACTGATTCCTGAAAAGCTTTCACGAGTAAGCGGCTGATGCAGAATGAGTAAGCCGAAAAGTGACAAAACGGGTATAGCACTGCCTTGGCGTCTACCGTATCCTTCTGGCTCGTTGTGTTGATTTACGTGTAGTGACTGATTAGCTATTGAGACTCGATCATAGTGTACCACACAGCAGGGAGAGCTCTCTTCTCCCACCATGTCAGCTGGATCTCTGCACAAGTCTGCCCGCCAAGAACGCCTCATGGGTGTCATCTAGAGTCCCGATACACACCAGTCCCAGATTTTTGCGTAAGACCGGCTTCAACTGGTTAGCCTCTGTCATGTCCTCTCCCTTCACCAACGCAAGGGATCCTCATACCCAGTCCGAATGGGATGAAAAAGGGAAATATACGAGCCTTCTCCTCCAATTTGTCCGGACGCATCTTCCCATACCTCAGTTTCATTCAAAACTCTTGTGAAGGTTGTCACACGATCCGCAACTCTTTGCGAACGCATCGATTTCATTGCCATGGTTGCATGCTGTCATTTGCGATAAAGCATGACCTTAAGAGGCACAGTCTGGTACATAATCCAACCAAGCAAATTCAAGTTTAATGCTTCTGGCGATGTATTGTTGCGAAAAGACGCTTCGAAAGCAAGTTCTAGTGCCAAGAGTCGGCATTGAGATTGTATTCAATTGATTGCAGTGTCATTAAGTCACCAAGGGCTGCGAGCAAGGATCCAACGACGGCAAGCCAACTCGTACCCAGCCCCAATCCACAGATGCATACCACTCGCCAAAAGCTGACTTGATTTGCACCGGATGAGCAAATCTACCGATCTGCCGCACAGAGGAACACATGACTGAAAGGGCGGATATCGTAGTCAGCTGTCTCTGATGGTTTCTATTTTCTCGCGCGCATGCTTCTGTCCTCAAATGAATCGCGAATATACCCGATGGTGCCCTCTGTTCTGTATCCAGGCCGCCGACAAGTTAAAGACTTGTCTTTGTTCCACGCGATGTTTCATGTATGGAGGCCAAGAATTCATTGAGTTGAAACAAGGTGTGGTTTGACTGAAAATTGGTCTAGGAATGAGAAGAGAAAGCCTTGGACCTGGGGCACTGGGCAGGGGGAAACATACTAAGTTGCGTGCAATTATAATACTATGAAATTTTGAGCTGAGAGGTGATTGATGATGACAAATAAGCCCACTGGACAATCAGCGGCGATAAGAAGACAACGAATAGGGTATTGATTTTGTTTTATGAGGAGATATTACGATGACCATATAACGATCCAGGTAACTAAAACGGGTGAAGGTCAAGTTTAACAAATTGATTTTCTTTTCGCACTTAGTTTTGCTCCTGGTATTCCTTGACCTTTGAAAATAGCCTAATTGCAATATGCCTTTTAGCACCAATTGCCTGTAAGACCATCTACATCTCCGCGATATTTGCGAAGAAAGGGAGTTTGGGTAGCTGTGAAAAGAATTTTGCCGTTAGCCTGACTATCTGTTTCGATGATGGGTTTTATGTCTCGCCGTTACTCGATAGGGTCCTATATGGACGAATTGACGTGACACACCAGTACTGGGATCTTAGCCGGGCTCCTTGAGCTCTTCATACAACCGCAGCTGGAGATATAGGAAGAGAAGCTGGTGCAGCTGTTCCGTACTCCTGGTGTCGCACGGGATCATGTCTCCCTCTACCTGCCAGGATGACCATGGCCAGTTCATCGTAAACTGTCTCGAAAAGGAAAATACCGTCGGCGCATATCGATACGTCCGAATTGAAATGATAGTCAGGTTTTGTCCTTGGATCAGTAACCATGTTATCATGTTTCCACTACTGAGTGCCAACGCGGAATTGGAAAGCTTTCAATTCGACTTGACACCGTGTGGGTAATTCTTGAAGGGTCGATACGAGGTTTTCAAAGGTGAAGAGGATAATTATCATTTTGTCAGGACTATGCGTGCATTGTACCAGAATGAAAAGATCAGGGCTTTCCAAGAGAATAGTGGCTTGAAGAACGTAGGCCGCGCCAATGAGAATGAAAAAAGCCATGAGGAATCCGCAAACACAACGGTAACTTGATAATGTTTACTGCAAGGACCCAATTACCCTTTCTCTTTAGTAGCAGGGAAAGGATTAAGTATGCGCATCAGCTATAACAGGCTGCTATCAATCATTTGATGCTTTCATGACTTGCTCGCTTTGGATTTAAAAAATCTTCGATACGAACCAGGCGTCAAGGAAAGAACCGACTTCGACAGTAGGGAATAGTACGTCACGCGAAGTGGATGAATTATTCAAGTACCGCGCCACATTAAAGGTCTCGACAACGCGGTCCTGTTGTCGTCTCGGGATGAATATAGTCCTATTTACCATTATGCAGGCCAAATCTAAGGAAGCTGGACATCCATGGCACTTCAGGCAAGACAACCGGTTCATTACGATGCGTGACCTCGCGGGGCCCCGTTGCTTCGTGCGATCCGGGAACTGCAATGAATCAATTACAGCAGCTGGGCCTTGAATTCGGACCTGGCCTCGAATTCGTGTACAAGCACTACCGGTGGCCACGAAAATGATGGGGTGTATGCAGCTTGTCGTTTCGGTTTCGGAGTAGGGTCGGACTCGAACGCTTCTCCGCAGCGGAACTTGGAAGATCCTTCCTTCTAAGTAACACAGTCGAATGGTCGAATCTTAGTGTGTCGCATCACGCGCCAATGAATTATTGAAGTGCGGGACATGCATGTGAAAGTTCTATTAGTAATTCAATTCGACGCTTTCGACACAGGACGAAATGAAGTGCTACATATCCATCGCCATAGCTGGGACCGCACTAGCATGGTCCCCGAGAATGGTCCCCGATTACAGGCCCTGGGTCGAGGCCGCGATTCTTGTTTCGTCTGAGGTAACGTGCGCAAAAATGGCGCAGAGCGATGCAACGCTTCAGCGGGACATCTCTAGAATACGCTGTATGGGTCGCCACTCACCTAGCTGTGTCCATTAGTAGCCTACAAACTACACCGCAATTATTACCACTTGTGCAAGAGGCCTGGTGAGCATGCGGAAGTCTGCACCCCTGCGGATGATAAACAGTAGCTCCGAGAACAAGTCGCTCCAAAATGTTCATCCATCCAACACAGCAGGCAAGAGCTTCCCTACGCATAAGTCAGCCTTTCACGAGAAGTGGCCCGAGCATGCCGCCGGCACCATGGAAGCGTGTGGAATTTGAAATGTCGGTAAAGTCGCAAAAGTCGAGGCTGTAGCCCGAGCATATGGGTGCTCAAGCCAGCGGCTCAAGTCACATGGACAGTACCAGTAGTGAGAGCAAAAAGGGCGAGTCCCTCTTCGCCTCTGGAAACAGTGTCTGTGGCGAGCTTCAAAAACATGATGCACGCAGTCGCGACCCTCCGACCCAGCCAGGACGCCGCGCATTTTCCTTTGCAACGATACTGAGGTAAGCCATTATATGTGTTTCTCAGTGGCAGGCTGCAGTGTGTAGTGCGTGGATATGAGCTGTCCATTCAAAAAAGGAATTCGACACGGTCAGGGTTTGCTTGAGGCTGGAACAATGCCACAACTCTAGCGAAGAACTCGATGCACTACCCTAAGGGTTATCTTATTGCATACCCCAGATGGCGGATGATATTGCCGCAAGGGGAGCTTCTGAGTGTACGCCCCTGACTTTATGACATCAACCCTTGCATTCAGGTCCCCGGCGGCGACATGGCATAACAGGGACAGTCGCCGACTATGGTACATACGCGTCCCCGAGCGGCGAGAGGTCATAGCGTTGGAAGCCGTCGACCATGTTATTTATAGACGCTCATGTTATGAACATATTCATGTATGCATGTTTAATCAATTATCTTATGAAGGCGGTACAAAGTAGCCGAGATTGTATTAGAAAATAAATGGCACATACATCCTTCTCCTGTGCGAATTAGCTCTTTGCGCACTCTTAGACCTAAAAGCCCTCACACAATCACTTTCCAGCTTCTTATCTCGAGCTTCTTTATACTCTTTCATCCCTTCCCCCTGACGCAATCGTCAACAGCTGAAACTTGGAAAATAAGAGCCGTGGTCACAAAGACAATGCATGCTAAAGGCCTTTTCGCGGCCTTCCACGTGCTCGTTGCGTTCAACACAGTTCTTGCAGAGAACTTGGCTGTCGGTCGCTTAAAGCCAAGACAGGTCCCAGGCGGAGACAAGCTGCGTGAAGCCATCAAGGAGCGTATGCTGGTCGAAGACAACGAATCCCTGTTTAACTCCGGGGTGGATTGGGGCGCAGTCGAAGACCTCCCGAATCAGCGCGAAGAGCTAGAGATGTATGGCACGCTTGTTGCATCGATGGCCGAGGATTTTGAGAAGTGGGACTGGGTCGCCCAAACGAAGTATTCGGATTACTTCGAACAGAAAAGCCGCGCTTATGCCGAGCTGACAACCGGTGTAGCATATGTTGTTCTACCCCCAGGAAACGGGAAACAATGGGAAAAAGGGTCATACTGGAATCTTTACGAGTGGCCGTACCTGCAACGCGACGACGTCGTGGTGTACCGCCTTAGTTTAGAGGACAGGAAATACAAGGAGAAGATATGGCCATAAAATATGGCGGCATAGCTGAAATAGGACCAAGTCAAAACAACGTGACTTTTGTGGCAATACAAGGAGCTGGGAATCATAGTAAGATGTCAGCGCGGAGTCCGGAAGCCGTCATAAAACTGTCTAATACTATAATGCTGGGTCGAAGGAATGAGAGACCGACTATGTGAAGTTTGATAATCAAGGTTCTGTAATAATTAGTCGTCATCTTATCTTTCAGAATGCACAGCATTCTACGCATCTTTTTTTTAACAGTACTATTAAAGCTATGTGACCTTAAATCGATGGAGCTAACTAAATATCCGGCGGCAGTGATCTTGCCTTTTTCTTATCGCGATATCTTAGTGGATATACTCTTCAGCTTTGGCTCAGCGTCAGCACGGCTAGATCTTCTTCAGGTTAAGGTCGGGTCGTGCAAAATATAGCAGTGAACATATCCAGTCAAATTGAATAGAAACCGCTGACAACCATATTAAGATAGCAATTAAGCCAAGCTCTTATCCATTTTCTTAGTAACAGCGTGACAACCCTTCTTTTTAACCCTTGTTACTTTGCTGAGAGCAGCTTGGGAAGGACGACACGTTCATTGAAACTCACTTTTCAATTTCGAACAGTTTCGTAACGTAACCGCAGCATAGTAATTAATGCCATCAATGATGCAAAGCGTGGTGGAAATCACTGAACGAAATAATAAGAAGTGAAATTCGGTATTGGCGATATAATACTCCAAGCCGAGGAAGTATAGTGCAGCCCAGCTTTAACTGCAGACAACTTTCCATTAACCTCATAGAGTTACCATGGCATACGTACGACAAACCCATATGATTACAGTGATAAAGCCTAAGTAGGAGAAACTTCAATTCTTGATGTTATAGCTTTAGCCAGCCTGTTGCGGGGTTCCGGGGAGGAACTAAACAGACCGAAATGGAGAGCATTCTTAGGTGTACTGTAGTAAGCCACGATGGATAGTTATGGTGGATAATAGAATGAGTTTGTAGAACGACAGATAGTCAAGTGACCAGGAATGACGATGCCGGCTCAATCGATGTCGGTCTATCATTCGGTCTGCTCAATCATAGGCAATATAATTTCGTATGCCTGCTCCAAGCCGTCTCAGGCCCGTCTATGGAGCCTGCACTCAGATTGAGCAAGCGGAACCCCCCCTCTTCATGAATTAAGAATCAAAATTGGCCTATTCTTCTCTTGCATTTCAGCCAACAAGCGAATCGACACCAGCCTCGAAACGTGCTTGTGCGAGTCTCTGGAACTCTTATGAGGATCGCAATCAATTTAGTACTTTCTCCGTACATAAGGAAGCGTGCTTTCAAAAGCCACCGTACCTCGTCACAGCATTGTATCTCTCCAGCTGCTCCAAATCTCAGCACCCAGTATCTTTGGCAGAAGGCTTGCCACAGGCCGCTCCATCTCGATGAAGGAAGACCCCCATATAAGTGTGACCCTCCCATTCCAACGAGTCCCCAGCTGAGACTGGCGAAACGCTTCGCCAGCTCCAGAATTAGTCTTCGCTGAATCGACAGCGGTGGCTGAAAATGCCAGGGCCAAAGCGACATGATCGGGACTAGAAAGTGGAAGCCCGGCCATTACCATTCGCAGAGCTACCGTGTACTGTAACTGGCTTGTGACTGTCGTGTGCGGCGCAACGGCATTGATCGTTATTCCATCGTTGGCCGCGGTATCTCGAAGCGATCTCACCAAACTGACGAGCTATGCAGTATTAGCAGCTAGGAACTGATCTGATGTTGGCTTCTGATGTGGCAAGAGTCTACGTAATTGGTGGACTTACTGCAGCCTGTCCAGCCGACCAAAGTGGCATCGAAGGAAAGGGAACGTAAGCAGATGCATCTGCAGTAAGAACAATACTCCCGCCTGTTTGGTGGCGGCGCATGGCATTCCATCCGAGCTTGATTGTGTTGACGGTTCCGCGGAGGCTGCTTTCAAGGCTGAGATAATCCTCGTGCATAGCAGAAGCATCGCTCCAAAAATCAGCGGGGAAACGGTCGCAGTTTATTTCCCTGCTTCTGACGATAGCAACGACAAAGTGGACGAGCCCGATCGTGGCAAAAGCCGCAGACAACTCGGACCAACTCGAAACGTCCGCTTTATGGAAGTGCATCAAGTATGAGCTTTCTTCATCGATTGGCTTCAGAAAATCGATTAAATGAACTGTAGCACCTTTCAATCGAAATATTCTGGCAGTCGCAGGACCAATACCAGAAGCACCTCCTGGTACGCTTAGATTCAACGGAAATCTTGATGAGAGACGGGCCTCTCACCAGTGATGACAACTGTTTTCCCATCGCACCGCGGGATCGAGTCTTCGTTGATTTCGAGTCTGGACATCTTTTCTCAGTGGGCTCAGGATTCGTGTCGCTTGAATCGACATTTTAATTTAGACTCGAATGGCTTCACTCGCTACGATATGTATTTGTATTTCCACGGCCAAGGCCCATAGAGTTCTGTTAAACCTGCTCTTTTATGACCATGAACAAGCTCGGACCAACTCTTCTGGTCAAAAGCCTCCTTTCTGCCCAACCTCCAACGTCAAAGTTAAAGATCTCGGCCTGAATAGAATCCCGTCCTAGCCGGAGTAGATGCTCACATCCTTCTCCAATCGCTGCTTAGACGGTCACGGGTCCCTGAATGCGGAAGGTGAGTAAGCAAGAGCCACAGAGGAAGCAGTGAGACGTACATGGATAAGCTAGGAGGTGAGCTGGGATACAGGGTCTGAATTGATTTCTCACGACGCAGGGGTAAACCCAAGCCAGATCTCTCAGAGTTCGTACTTATTTCTTCATGCATGGGTGTAGCCTAGTGTGCAACGCTGCACGTGAGGCACGCTGTTTGCATCCTGCGGCCAGTCACGAAATTTACAATGCGAGACCAGCCGTAGTTTGGGTTACTATGTACCATAGGATCAGTGCGCGCCTCCGTGCGAAGTGTTGGGTCGCCACCAAATTCTGTTTAAATGGATGACATATCATGTCACGGTGCCCAAATTTTTTAAATGGAACGTTTAGCAAGGTAATCATTCTGGTGACCTGAAAATGATGTGTGCCGTATCAGGCCTTGTCGCTCGATGGTCTAGTGCGAATGACAGGGGCGGGATTCATGGATTTTGTTTCGCGTCATCGAACCGGTACGTAGGACTTCGGGAATCAGAGTTGACCGGTGGACTAGAACACCGGTATCCAGCGTGTCCACAACAACCCTGTCAATGGGCGATGTTACCTCTCGAGCCCAACCATTTTCGCCACGAGTGCGTACCGCGCCGTTTTCATTTCCCCTTCAGATCAAAGTTCAAAGCGGCTGAAAACCTTGACGGACCCTTTCCCATTGCAACCTAATCCTGGTCCGGTGGCAAGGTAAAACTTGCGCGTACGCAAAGGGTAAGGCGAGGATTGAAGATGCATGGTTCATGGATGTGTGCATTCTGCAGGCGATGTCGTGTCAGTGCAAGGTCGCCTCAGTTTACAACTTGTAATCGTTCATGAGGCTGATCCGTTTTCTCCGCCAAGGTTTCAAAAGATTTGAGGCCCTCGAACATTTGCTCATTGTGATCAAATCGGACCCGTGTCTTCGGTGCTCTTTCAATACCTCGATTCAAATGTGTCGGAATAACAAAGGCAAGGCCAACGACCACAGATTTATGGACCGAAAAGCCTTCATCGCCCAGGCAGTGCCACTTTCGGATCTATCAGCAATGTGCCAGGCTGCATCGCAGATAAGGAGCACGCGACCTCAACACACGACACACATAGAAGCTGAAAAGAGGTCGCTACCTGCGTCCGACAATTGCCCAGCGTTCTTTCCCATTGCTGAAGGTTTCCCTGAACCACGCAATTGCTTTGGCACAACCTTCTAAGATATTTCGGCACGGTTGGGAATTAAAGTTGTGATTGTCAATTTCTGATTACATGTGTTGGATCCAGTTTCGGGCTTGGAGATGACTGCATAGCACAGAAAGGCCAAGTTTGAATGCCCTCTGCAGGTTTGATGGTTCAAGCAATCCGCAAAAAGGGAATACGACTCTAAAAGGGGTTTAGAACTTCAAAATCAGCATTCAACCCTCCCTTCGCCATGATTGACTACACACGCGGTCTCTAGCTGCTTTGTCCATTGCCCGCACTTGCCACCATGCTTGTGTTTAAGGTGTTGACGAAAGTGATCAGCTCTGTAGAACTTTTTGTCTGTTTGACAGCCCCGGAAGTCATGTTTCTCATGTAGATGAAGCAATCGCTCTTCCCAGTCCTTTTTGGTCAGTTCACCCATGCGGCTGATCACCTCACTCCGTCGAAAGCCTTCGCCACAGTATGCACAACTTTCAAACATGAGAGAACCGAGTTTGCTTTTTGAGAAGTTCTGGGTGCGGTCATGCAAAGTGGAGCAAGACCAACTTTGAACACGCTGGTGAAGACTTCTGTGGTGACGGATCGCCTCGTTCTTCTGAGCGAACCGTTTTGGACACGAGTCACACCCAAAAGGTTTCCCTTGCTTGTTTGATTGGTTGCTGGAGCAGATCAGTCGCTATCAACAGTTTGAGGACTTCGAATCACGTAGAAACATACCGTAATATTCGCTTCTTGGACAGATCTTGCTCCTGTTGTAAGTAGTTCTTTGATAAGTCGGATCCTCTTTGCATATTTTGTCGCACGGCAGTGCTATTCAGCCTCATGTTCCCGTGAGATGAAGCCGCTCCGCGCATTCTCTCACCAAGCCGGGTCCGGACTTGGCTTTGGTCAATCTCAATGGCTTTGCGGAGTGGAACGAGGTTTTTTGAAGAATCAATGCTGCTGGAGGGGGGTTGGAATTGCCAGAAAGCTGCATTCTTGTTTCTGGGCGCGATTGGCGACCAAATCGTAAAGGGGAGATGCGGCAACGTGTTGGAGGGCACACTGCAATCACATCCATGTGCGTAACACGAATCGAGCGTTCGCCATCCCAATTGCATCAGCCCTCGATGTCTATCGGCATTGTGTGCATCAAAGTTCCACAAGTGATCATCTGCCAGTATACTTTGTAAATAGGGCCTTTTCCTTGTTTTTCCAAGGCGATTTCTCGGAAGATTCGGTTCAATCGCGCACGGGTGCAGACATACCGATGAGTGCGTTTTTCTGGCCTGAATCACAGGTCGCGTAATCCGCCCGCAGACTTCTGCCTGAGAAAGAGTCAGCTCATAATCTGAGCAGTTGAGACGCTCCTTTTCAACAAGTAGCGCATGTTGCTATGAGTGAGGCCACACAAGTACCGTCCTAGCCCTACCTGGCGTACCTGGCGTACTAGAAAAACTTACTGGATAGACCACTACAAAGGGAAGTGAGACATGACTTTTCCATGCTCTCCAACAATGCGCAGTCGTAATCGCTTCGATCGAACTTGTTTTTATGAAGGACTCTCGACCGTACCGACCTCAGAGGGGAGACCATGTAGGCAATGCCAGGCAGTGCATATTGAGATTCCATGACAAGGTGAGCTGAGCCAATATCTGATTTCTCTTATTCAAAATCAACAAAAACAAAATAGCTTGGGTCACAGTCACTTCGGTGTATGGCTGAAAAGTCGGGAAGTTTAATCTTCTCCAAGTGGAATAAAGCTCGGGATGCCATGTACATTGCGTCGTCTTGATAACTCCGCACGGGCCACCTGGAAAGGTGAGCTGACGCAGAAGCGTTGAGCAGGATTTGATCATCAGATCTGAACCCGTCTTGAAGGACCTGAACTAAAGGCCGAGTGGGGGTTCCAGCCGTGTCTGCTGCGAGATGATTTACCCTACACTGCGCCGGTAGCCGACGATCTAAAACGGGAGGAATGAAGTGATGATCCAAAAATTGTTGTCGAGACCGGTGACACCCAGGGATGTCTTTCCAGCTTAGTCTCCATATCAGCGTTATTTTGCATCCCGATGGATCCCGGGTGGCAAAACCTCCATCACATGCACTGGCCCCCAAGAACGGTCGCCTGATTAGGCTCTTCTTCAATGGCACAAGCGACGTGGCGACGGGTAGGTCTGTTAAAGACAGGGAAAAGTACAAGGTTCAGATCATCTCGCTCAGGCGAATATGGTGTTGTGCTTCTCGTGTGGGCTATGTGTGGTAATAATCACTTGGTGCTGGCGCAAGACCTGTCACATTCTAATTTTAGCGAGTCTCGGCATTTCAAAAACGACAGGCAACCCCTGCCAGCATTGCCGGCTATCGCGATCCGGGACAGCGGCGTGAGCGGCTGGTACAGAATTGGATTGAGTGCCCCGCTCTAGAGCCTTGCGCTCTAGCGTCATCAACCTTGCAAGGGGGACCTTAGAGAACATCTCATAGTTTAGCGCAAGAAGTGGCGACATACCCTCCATCACTAGGCGTCCGCGGTAACACCCAGGTCCCCGAGGAGCCCGGCAATAGAAAAACGGCATTAGAACGAAGTATGGGCGACGATGCAGAGACTGGTACACAGATGGTATTACGATCAATGCAGTTGCGCCACACACGACAGTCACGAGCCCATCACAGTACACGGTAGCTCTGCGAATGGTGATGGCCGGGCTTCCAAATTTTAGTCCCAATCATGTGGCTTTGGCCTGAGCGTTCTCAGCCACCGCTGTCAAGCCAGCGAAAGCTGATTCTGGCATTGAACACGCGACTCGCCAGTCACAGCTGGAACGATGTTGGAATGGAAGGGTAAACCCTATGTGGGGGGCTCATTTCTTCGAGATGGAGAGGCCTGTGGCAAGTCTTTTACCAACGATACTGGGTGCTGAAACCTGGTTGCAACTAGAGAGATACCACATTGTGACAGAGTACGGTGGCTTCTGAAGGCACTCTTCACAAGGTAAGGAACGACTATAACGTGGATCGAGATGCTGTTGAGAGTTGAAGGAACTATCGTAAGCACGTTTCGAAACTTATGTTGGTGCGATTACTGGCTAGAATGCGGGAGTGAGTAAGCCAGATACGACTCTAAATTTTTGAGGATGAGATTTCGTTAGTTTGTGTCAACATGCCCAGCCCTTCCCGATGGCATCAGCCGGATCAAAGAGGAGCCCAAAGGAGGACGTATACATTCTACTGTGTTAAGACTAGTAGAACGTGTCACTAAACCGAAATAGGCCGATTGAAAAGGGTCGTGATGGAGTGGTTCCATCTGTGATCGGGCCCGGTGTGGATCACAATCGGATGATCAGGCTCCATGAGATGAGCCAGGCTGAGCGGCACAATGAAGACATTGAATAAGGTTCTAGACGATTGAGGTAAGGGTTTCGCCGGCTTTCCAAGTCCCTGTGCAACTGCATTTTTAACGTCGTGTGTGCTTAGATGACGCAATCGCCAGAGCCATTTTGAAGCGCAGAAGCCTATTCCACGAGCTACATAGCACTACCGCCGAAAGTATTAGTCGCCGCAAGTGTCCACCTGTTGGGCAGTATTGCAACAGCCAAGAGTAAATGCTGCGGGGCTGCTGAGTCTCTCACAGAGCCTAGACCTCTAGACTGAGCCACTTTGGGAGGGTGCATTCGAGCCAAGTTGCACGCCTGAGAGACTGGCTCCTACAAAACGAACGAAAGGTAGGAATGAACATGGTCCATGGATGTCAGCAGTCTAAAAGTCATCTCGCCTTGATATGTAAGTTCCAAAGTTTTCCTAGCTCAATCTCGGCTTTTGCAAAAACCTTTGATGGAGCTGGTTTCCTCAATATTTACGGTCACGACGAAGAGTGAGTGCGTTTCTTAACGCGCTGTCCCGCGCCGTGGTCGATATATCTAGATTCATAGCATCAACCAATATGAACTTGCGGAATGCAATGAAGAGATAGAGGAACAAACGTCCCGCACCCACTTCTGGCCACCCCCCACTTTTGGCCACCCCAAAAATGACGCGCCTACATTTCAACGTTTGAACTTGAAACAACTTTATCACACATTATAATGCTACAACAATGCAACTTTCAGTGTCACTAGGGTTCTCAGCATCGCTGGATCCGACTGTGCTATCCTCAACCTCACCGGCTTCAATTTGCGCCCTGCGGATCGCCTCAATGTCGGCGAACTTCGAATTTGGGCTCATTCTGACCTTCCTCCGCTTCCTAGCTCTTCCGGCATCAACCTCTGCTTGCAAAGCCTCAATCTTTCGCTGGGCTACTGCCAGCTGGTACGCCTGCTGGTCGAAGCCCTTTTGGACCTTTCGGAAGAGCAGGCGCTGCGTATTCTGATCTTTCTCCAGAGTGCTAAATAAGCTCAACTGGCCGTGGAGCTCATTTCTCTTCTTCGGAGTCGACCAAGACACTGCTGATGTTTCTGTCATCCATTTTTCGCTTCTATGTCCATCAGGGAGCTCGGTACATACCTGATGTGCCTGTTTTGCGGGGGTTGACGTGCTATTTAGCAGCAGTCGGCTCATGAGGGGCTTGGCCATACTGACGGGCCACAACCCCGTCAATTTCCAGCCACTGACAATGTTCTTGCTTGTCAGCGCCGCCTTCCTTGCGTTACTGTAGCATAGTATGAAATTCCTTTTGCCTGTGACTGTGCTCGCATCCCATTCGCTGAGCAATCCAAGCTCCTTCTTATAGGCGGCTTTCAAAGGTCCGAAGACCGACTGGTCCAGAGGCTGGAGGACATGGGACGTGTGCGGCGGCAAGAAAAGCAGGTGGATTTTGTTCTTCAAGCACAGATACATGAATTCCGTCGTTTCATGGCTTCCATGTCCATCCAGAATCAGCAATCTGACCTCTTGAGGGTTCGCGGGCTGGGTGGAAGGGATGAAGATCTCCTCTAGCCATTTCACAGCGGTAGAATCCGAAGTCCACCCATTTTCCGTTGCCTCAAACCTCCAGGACTGGTATGGATCAAGATCTAAATGAAACCATTGCTGTTGTACGGTCTTTCCCCTGTATATCACAAGCGGAGGGAGTGACCTACCGGTGGCGGAGATGCACTCGATAAGGGACGTCCAGGCACGCGATCCCGGCTGTTTCTTTCGAACTGAGCGAGTCTCTGACGATCCTAGTACAAGCCCATTCGATCCTTGGCCTTCTAAGATGCCTGTCTCGTCCATGTTGTATCGGTTGCTGGCCTTAATAGCCTTGATCTCGGGAACAGCGAGGTGCTTGAACCATTGCCTGATAACATTAGTGGAGGCCCCATTGATACGCTGGGAATCGATTGCTTTGCTTCTCTGGACCCTTACTGATGGATTCCTTTTGATAAAGGACTGAACCCAGTTCTTTCCGAGGGGCTTGAGGTCCCCATGGATCCGTAAAATTCGCTCGGCAAAATTCTTAAGCTGTTGATGGATTGGAGGCAGGCCGAGGGCGGCCTGGATCCGAATCCATTTGGCTAATTGACTCTCATCTGTTGGAGAAAGTCTCTGGAGCTCGGAAAATACCGAGAACCTGGCTTGGTGTCCTTTCAATCGGTTTTTCAGTGTCGAACGTGGTATCCCCCATTCTACAGCAGCTCTCTGTACGCTCTGGCCATTTGTGACAGCATCAAGTGCCTGGGAGATGTCTGACCCTGTATATTGAGGCATTATGGTCGAGAGAGTCCGGGAGTGAAATTAGAAGTCAATTGAACGAGAATTGAAAAGGGTAGAAAAAGTTCATGCTGGGAGGTTGGCACGGGGACGAGGCAATTTTAGGGTGGCCAAATGTGGGGGGTGGCCAAAAGTAGGTGTGGGACGTAAGAAGGTGAACCAAAATCGCTCATACGAGTATCTCGCTTTTCTCACAGTAGATTGCTTAGCCTCGCGGTCCAGGTTGGACAAAGCTCTCTGTGTCTCTTTGAGTTGCAGACCCTATTCTGTTGTGGCAGTACCATCAGTCTCTAAATTTAGCTAAGATTTTGGATAGTGGGTACCCTCTGCGAATCAAAATGCGAGGGCAACTCTTACCGTGTAAACTACCGCTAGCGCAATCATGGAAGGAGCGGCCGACGCTAGACTGTGCGGAAGAGCCCGCTGTGGGTCGGCGTTTTGATGCATGTAGGATTGACTCCATATCACATTCAAATGCCGGAAAATGCCGGATCCATAGACAACCAGACGTTGCCACCATACCATGGTCACCACTTTGCCTCGTCTGAGAAAACGTTTATTCATTCATGATTCTATTATCAGGATTGTGGCAAAAAAAAAAGTCTTGAATACGCACTGAAGGAAATGCCTCTCACTAACACCCCATTGTCTTTGGAGCATCGCGTGATAGACATGGCCGAGTAATAAGCTCACACCATTGCCTTCCCGTCATAGACTGTGCCCCGGCTTCTGCCAGGGCAACGTGTGGTATCGAACGGAGCGGCCACTCAGCAGAAACGTCGTGGGATACATACGTAGCAAGCATCCCAACAAGAGCCCACGTGTGTACGGAGTGAGTGATGCAGGTCGCCAGAGCAGGTTTCGTCGTCACGCGAGATAGCAGCGTGAGAGAGCAGTGCGGGATAATGTCCAGTCAATTGAGTGAGTGGTAGCCTCGCTCGAGGCGTGAGTGGCAGCAGTGGCGAGTATTCGTGACAGGCGATGTTACCATCCGCGGCGCCTACCCTTAAGTCTGAAATAGAAGAAAATGTGTTTACAATCCTTCACAAAGCCTTCGTGCCGGGAACTCTATTTAACCATTTTGTACTTCCATGCTTACCGGTGCGTATCTGCTATACCGCCTCTGCACCGTAACGGCGCACTGGAAATACCTTTGGAACACTCGAGATACCGGATCACTCTCGCACTTGCGACTTCGAAAAAGGACCTGCTGTGTGCTCTCCACCTACGAATCTGAGTGTTATAAGTGTGAGCAAACGTCAGCTCTTCTCTGCGTCAAGTACGCTTGTCATAAGCAGCCAATCAGTCATCATCTCAGTGCCCGTACCCCAGAAGTCGACCGAGATTATACCACAAAGTTGCTTGTCGAGTATCTGTGCGATCGAGCCGCCATGGAGAGCTTCTACCACGTCGACAGAGATTTCCGGCCTCGCGAAAGTAAGCATTTCTAGACACGGAATATCTCATTGCCTGATACATAGATTAATGGCTGCCATCATGCTTTTATTCTTATCGCTTTCAAACGCCCCCGTCATGTCAACTTCACACAAAATAGGCTCTTAATGCTGCATTTCCTTACCAGTCCGGCCATGTCATATTAAGAACATTGGCTTACTCGATCTTTATACATAAAGAACATTATACCATCATTCCAAATACGACTAGACACGTGCACTATCCACAGAAAGCACAGGGTGTGCATAGGGCGAGCCACGCTTCGGTACCCCACTCTGATGACAACAGGCCTTGGTGGGCTCGAAACACCATACCGCAAAGCAATCTTTTCCAGATGCTCGACCTACTCGATAAACGATCTTCAATGCAAAATGAGCTATGCAATATCAACAGTCGCATCGCGAGATTGGACGAAGAACAGAAACGACTGTATCATCATGATGATCGACACAGCAGTGCAATGATGCAGGATTGGTCTATAAGACGCCTTGCATTGAACCACCGGAGACAAGATGGCATTCTGTCAGTTCGAAACGGGAGCATGGGCGGGAAGTTTCATGCAAACTTGGTACCGTCGCTTCCACCTCCAAAAGTCTTTCCTTCACTTGATTTCGGCGCGACACACATCGCAAGGCGCCAGCAAATCCATGTCGAGGGTCACAAAGCCTTTCACAATCCATTCGACCCCTCTGATCATGCACACTCCAGGTTCGAAATCAACCCCAACGACGACGAAGACTTTCGCATTAAACTCCCCCCTATCCGAGCCAGACCGGAAAACGAGAATTATGGAGTGGCTGCTTCAGGCATTCACGGGGTGAAAAGGAAACGCATGGACGACGGACATTGTATCAACGGTAAGTTCGGACTTCAGACCCCTCACTCTACGCTTTCAGCTGTTTCAATCACTGTCTCATTTCTCCCTCGGCACTGTCTGATTTTTGAACAAAGCCCAAGCCAAGTCATCTCCTCTATTGCGGACCGCACAGGAGAACACCCAGGATTTGGAGACTTCTGGAAAGAAGAGGAGATGTTTGAGTGGTCACGACGAGATCTCTGCTGCAAGCCTGGCTATCTATTGCCAGGATGGGATTTACGTCCCCCCGCCTATGCTTGCGGGAGTCCCGTGTGAGAAGATCGACGAGACCCATGATTACTGGGATCCTAGCTGGCCGATACTCGAGTGCCTCATTCAGTCGAGGCTAAATTGGTATGAAAAGAAGCTGGAACGGTTGCGCCGCACCTCTGGACTCGCCCGCCATCACTTTTTTCTTGCTAACCGCCAGGTTAACCGTGGCCATTTCATCTTGAACTTCCTCGAAAGAGAGAAGACTTTCCACCCATACCAACTTGTCAAGAGGGAAATGATGGCAGAACTTCACACTTCTTTCAGTAACTACGATACCATGTTCCGGCTGCTGAGTGCCTATGAGGAGCTTAAAAGGTTCGATATAGACGTCACACCACTTGATTGGCTCCGGCAGCGCATACACGAGATTTCCACGAGTCAAGGAGATAGCTTCGACCTGTGTAAGACCATCCGTGGACTTTATCACGATGATAAGATCAGGGCACTGAGAAAGAAGCATGGCTTGAGCAATATTGGGCGCCCCTCAGGCGCAAACCGATTACCTGACGAGTCTTGATATCTGTGCCAATACATCGATCGTCACTTAATGAGGGCCTACGTACTTGCATCATCTGCATAGAAAAACAAGAAGAGGAAAATACACTAGGTGACTAAAGCCGTGGCAAGAACCAGTTGTAATACTACCAAATATTTCATGACACGAAGTGGTATGAAACACCTTGTACTCCGCCAGATTGGCGACCTTCAACACGTGGTCTGTCGTCATTCCGGGATGCATACCTATTTTCATCGCGGATGAGCCACATCGTTGCCCTACGTCCTTTGCTACTGAAAACAGTGAGATTGCCACCAAGTAGGTACGGCCTTAGAAATGAAGGGGTTGGATCGTGTCGCTCGGTATTATGGAAGCCAGGCGTGAAGGAGCAGGCGATCCGGTTTTGACTCATGACTCAAAATAGTCAATCGCGTCATCATAACGCATTGACCCCCCTGCTTGCCCGCGTGATTCACGGGATATATGGAGTCTTTCAAACTTGCAGTGGCTGGCCCGATTTTGGACTCGTCCTGATCCAAAGTAAGAGTCCTGCCAGTCGCCTACGAGGATTGTAGGGTCAGTTGAGCAAATTGTTCTAGATTTGCAATCGCGACGGAACTGGACGCCAAACAGGCCGCGGGGATCCTTGAGTGCAGGGGTCAAGGTTGCTGGTGGGGGCCACGGGATCATGAGAATGCACTAACCTAGTGCAAAAAGGCAAGTGTCGGCTAGATGGTCGATTACATTCGAGAAGTCTGTCAGTAATCGGCTTGCCCTGTTCGAGGCCTGTCTTGTTCGGCTTCTGTCAGGCCCCGTCGCCGATGCGCTCCACAGAAAAATCCACTAAGGAGATCCCCTGGTATGGTCCCCTAGTGTGTTTGCCGAGCCAGGGGTGCAATCACCCGCCTAGGCAAGCTTGCCAAGAACAAGAAACAAGACTGATGTACAGAGACGTAGCCCGACTTGAATAGGGTAAACCGGAATCAATACAATCAAAACTACCTTCTCAAGGGGCCTAGCAAGCCTTCGGAAGCGTGCACCCCTCCCTCATGTTGAAGGGTGAGCCGTCCAATAGAACAGCCAGAACCCTCGCTCCTCATCAGTCACATGCTATCGAGAGTTGGCCCGAACATTCCGTCGGCGCCATCAAGGTGCCCCAAGTTCACAGCTACCTCCCTGACGTCGTCGCCTTCAAACAGTAATTGACGCGAACCTTAGTCCCCGCACTCTATTGTCGAAGATTTCATTCGCATGAAATGATTCTCGGTACAGAAAAGGCGATGGGCACTTCTTTTGTAGTAGAGATGCCCAACAGAGTTTGTGAAGAAGCTGCAGGCGCGATAGCACTGGGCAGGTTTCCACTTTCAAGAATGGACGTGCCCGCCGAGGCGCAGGGTGTTTGAGCTGATGTCGCGTTGAGATCTATTCGCCTTCTTGGGAGAACTAAATACGATGCTGTACAGCTTGGATTTCATCAATTATGTCCAGCTTATAACAAACCCTCTTTCAATGGGATGTGACGCCATGACATTCTTTTGTGGTTGTTGTGGAAATGCCGAGATGTCAGGTTGTGCCATCCGCCGGAATCGGTAAATCTGGGTTTTACTGCATTTTTCGATCACCCATGACCGAAGTCTTCTTTTGAAGGCACTTCGGTTCCCCTCAATTGGGCTTGCTTGACGCCAATTGCGTTTCTTCATATCTACATGTTTTCTACTTTTGTAGCATCTTGGTACTCTGAAAGCAATCCAGTTCAGCGGCTATCGTGGAGCTCCTGTTGCCAAGAGCATGAAGCCGCATTTTGCTTAGGACCTTTTGCATTCCAGTTGGGTAAAAGTAAAACAAATTCACTTCCCCATGGCTCGGGTAAATTGAGCGATGTCATATCGAAGGGGCGGGTATCTTCATTCCTGGGCACTTAACCGTCGGTTGCTTTACAAACTCATCCAACTGTCCACCACACCATGTGTGGCGGACTCTTCAGCCAGGTTTCTTCTTGGGCTTGCACCGAGTCCTCCTGTCTCACGGCAACCCTCCTGTAGGCACGTGAAAGCGAGGCGACCCAGCAACACTGGAACAATCTTTTGAGGACAGATACGAATAAAAAGGATTTCTCTTCTGGCCAAGTATCAACTTCTGTAAATGCATTCATAAAAGTGCGTTTCTGGCCTCCATGCTGTATACTTTTTGCAATTTTTCGCACATCACGAACTTTCAAAAGGCTGTCCAAAATACATTGGGAATACCTGAGAGTTTACTCCTAATATGATTCAAAAGTTCAAATACCAAGAGGTAGTAGGTATATCGCCATCAGCCAAGCACAATACAACAGAGAGACCGAGCGACCATCATGGATCGTCTTCGCAGTATTGATGCTCACGGCTAATACAAGACCCAAAGTGGCAACAAGGAAAGAAGTGATGGGTGGCATGAGCCAAAACCAACTTGCCGCGACAGACCAAATCGGAACGAAAAACGTGATGGAAATCCGCGCTACAGCGTCTCCAAAAACCAAAGGAATCGTTTTCCTCCCCGCCGCGGCATCCCCTTCCCGATCATACATATCTTGAATGTGAATGGTCGTCCAAATGATAAATGTAATGAGGGCCAGCCAATGATGAATGAATGATGGGGGACGTGAGCCCATGGCTACTGAGGTAGCACCCGACAGGAAGGTAGTCACTCCCAGGGCATTGAGAAGATTGCGCGACAGCCAGATTGTATTGCCCAAAGAGCTGCTGTTGTACAAAACACCCAAGGCAAGAAGCAGAATGCTCTCGATGAAACCGGTACCAGAGATTAGACCGATTCCGACGGCAATCAGGTATGAAATGCAACTGATGACTATCGTTGCCTTCGCAGACAATCTTCCAGATGGGAGCGGGCGCCATGGCTTGTTGATTGCGTCTTCCCTGATTGATGCATCTCGATGTTGATTGTTTGTCGTGAAAGCAAGAAGATTGATCCATAACCAAAAAGCAATAAGAGGAAGCTTTTGGATGAACGGTGCGGGCTCAACTTCGCACTTTGAAGATATTGTGCTGTAGGAGAAAACTAGGCTGGGGAGCATGATGGTTTTGAGGTCGCTGACATTGAAAAGCCACAAGGTCCAGAAATGATATGACAAGTTATGGAAGTGGCCACGCACGACATCTCGGTACTCCCACGACGTCGCTGGGAAAGCTGCAGCCGACATTTGAAGGCTTCTCGCTTAAAGCAAATTGATCAAGGATGAATCTGTGTGATGACTCATTCCGCTCTGAGCTCACAGGAAACGTTCGTAAAGCTGTTGTTCAAGTATCGTGTGCGAACCGGGCGTTGACGCGGTGTACAGTAATGCAGCCGCAATGGGGTTAAAAAAGAGATGTCCTTTGCGTAGGATCTGGATTGGATTTAAATGAATAAACAGCAAGCTTAAATAAGATTCAATGTGTAGAAGGAAAGCTGAAAGATCCAACTCCGGATGGAGCTCACTAAGGGCCGTTTTGGTAGAACAAGCGTGCCTCGGCACCATATTCATGGGCTGTTGATCTAGACCTTTTTTCTATACCTATAATAGCTAGACCCAGGATCCACTGCAAAATGTAGTCATCCTTCATGGTATCAATGCTGCCGTTAAGTGTACTTGCATGAGAGAAAATATGTTCCCCTTGCCAACGGCCATGAACCAGTTTTTGCAGGTTGACGACCCAAAGCATTTCCGACTTCTCTCTTCAGGTCACAGTTTAGAAATTGTTCACATTCGGGATAAACATACATCACCATCATCGCATAAAAATTTCATAGCACACTAAATCTATGCGGACGAAAAATGACCAATTGAGACTTGGAGAAAGCTGAAGCCAAAACGCCGGGATAGAGATGCTGGTGATAAACAAGTGTGGAGTGAAAAGATTTTACATGCATCAATATTGCTGAAAGACCGTGGCTGTGAGCATATATCCGATAAATAGGATATCAGGTGGGCTTCGGATTGAACGGATCGTGACAAGCGTCTCCGTACCACCAAACCAACAGAAAGAGTGAAGGCCGCTCAGTAGATTGAATGACGCGAAAATCAAACTCGGTCAAACAACAGCCTGGCCCAGCTGGACTAGATCATTGGCTTTCCACGTATGAAAAGCTGACCAAGTG
The DNA here is from genome assembly GCA_006538405.1 of Hansfordia pulvinata. NCBI lineage: Eukaryota > Fungi > Ascomycota > Sordariomycetes > Xylariales > Hansfordia > Hansfordia pulvinata. The sequence continues at coordinate 89,590 of BJKQ01000023.1, forward strand.
GGTAGGTCGACTTGATTGCATTACCTCAAGTCCGGATTCTGAATAAATCTGTCAATGTTGACTCGGCCGCTTCGTTCGCGAGGTCTGATGAAATCGAGGTCCTGATGAAGACGAATCGGTGGCAATTGAACGGCGAATCCGAGCGCGCGATTGGGGTTGTCAAAACTACTCCATGGCATCTTATCTGACGCATCTTCATCCTGCTTGGGCCTCAGCCCAGCCAGTACCGTGTGAGACTCGATGGGGCGTCTTGGGCATCGAAGACATGCAACAAATGAGGCATCCTCCTGTGAGCCCCCAGTGCTGGGCCTGTGTTGATCGCAAGAGGCTGAGATGGGCACTAAATGCGAAACGTCCGGTAATTGGGATTGAGGCAGTCGACGGCGAGGGTAAGGATGACCCGCCTCCTGCGGCGCGAGGCGAACTGATGAACACAGCAGTAAAGCAATGTAATAGATCGATTCTTCTTGGCACAACCCAACTCGGATTTGGCACTGCCGCTGACCGTCTGGTGTGTCGAAGGTCAGTACGCACTGAAAATCCATGGGAAGCGTTCCAATGACCTCAGAAGTGAGTGGGAGCCGTTGCATGATCCTGTGAGCGTCCTGTCGTTCGTAAATCGGCGGCAGGTAGTTTGGCTCTTTTCGTGCTCGCTTGTCCAGCATTGATCTCTGGAGACTTGCAACGCTATATTCATCTTCAGAAGTGACGAGGTCCCCAAGTCTTCGCCCAATGATCAGACGAGATCCGATTTCGTCCAAGAAAGAAGGAGAGGCGATTACAATTTCCATGTCCATTGTCAAAAACGCAGCAGCCTCAGCCGCGCGGGCTGCCATCGCGAGGGGGGATAGATGCAGATATCGGCCGCTTTCGGATATGGTCCAGGCTTGTCCCATTCCCGAATTCGACTTCCTCGGCTACCAGTATCATCGAACGGTGGGTTGTACCCGAGAGACGCAAGTTGACGACGATGTGTGATCTTGCCTTTAGCCTGCGGTCGGCTAGTGGGCCGCCCATCTCGTGCAGCCTCGAAGCGCGAGTTGAGATCGCAGCGTAATCTGGGCCGTCCTCGCTTTTTCTGTGGAACATCCACACATGAAATTTCTTTCCCGCCGCTCAAACACCGCGAACAAGGTCTTTGTGCTGTCTTATTAGTCAGCAAAGCTCGAAGCCATTTAAGAATCCCAGCCCAGCAACGTCTGGTATGGGTGCAGGCGTACTATTGGTGAACATTCAAGGGGCGTTGAGGTGAAGGCTGGGTTGAAATCCCAGCTTTATTCAAAAAATTTTAAAATTTGGCGAACAGATTTTACGTACCGTCGCATCTAAAGAGAGTCAGCGAGTGAGTCAAAGGCGCCCTTCCAAGCACGGGACTAATATACCTGAAGTGTGATTTTTGGCAGGGCGCACATGCGAAAGCAACGTGGCCCTTGCCCTTAGTCTTTCTCTGCGACTTAGACGAATCCAAGCCACGGCTGTTTGGAAGTTCTGGCTGTCCGCAGGACTGAGTCAAGCCCTGGACTTGAACGGACGGGTTTGCGATTCCGTGGGCAGGACACGGCGATGGAGGCGAATTAATGCCACTATAGTTCACATGACCCAGGTGATTAAAAGGACACCCTGGGCCCGGCTGTAGATGGTGGACTCGAGTAGCCATCAGCGGCGCAGCTAACGGCGGGTAGCAGGGCAATGTGACTTCGTAACCAGATGAATTGTGTGGTGCGGCGCTTTCAAGATGTAGTCGTGTGCGGCTCGGTGGTTGTGAAGTGTGAGTGATAGGTTCTGGAAGGCCCGAGGGTAGCACCAAGTGAGGGGGTCCAAGTGGCAGTGGCTGAGTGGTGCGAGGCGAGATGAGGGAAAAGACTAAACGGTCTTGTAAATCGTAGGGGTAGCGAAAGCCGAAGACGGGGGTGATGTAGTTGGTTTGCTACCTAGCGGGATAAGAAAATGCATGGAAGCTGGCAAGAAAAGTCAACGCCTACTAGACAAGGGGCGCTTCTGGGCCACCGTGGGGCGGGTCACCATCAAACGTCCAAAAAAGTGCTGATTTAAGTAGCTCACGGACGAGGACCCAAGGTGCAATTGCTCTTCAGTCCCGCGCCAGAAATTGGCGGGTACGCCAGACGAGCGTGACAGAAACCCCGTTTAGGGCCCACTGAGGCGCCGAAAGGACCCTTAAAGGCGTGCGTAGCGCTACGCATAGGCAGGCAGCGCTACGGGCAGCGAGGGTGAGTGTGCAGATCGGCAGCAGTAGAGCGAACGCAGCATGATACTGGACGGGATCTGCAAGACGGAGAGGTAGTCTATTCGCCCGAATGTCGCGCGTGTTCTGTTCCGCGATCCCTCCTCATTTTCAGTATTGATGTGCACTGTTAGGAATGCTTCGGGGACCATGTGGCGCTTGGCGTGAATGCTCCTAGACACAGGCAAGTGCTGAGTAGGATTTACAAATAGGTAATCGAATTGGGTGCTTGAGATGCAACAAATACCGCGCCATAGGAATAGTTTCTGACATGGTGGATGTAGGCGGATAGCGTACACACATATGGTAGGGCCAAGCAAGTAGGTAGGACGTGAAATAGGCTCATTGACGGCAACATCACGCGCGAAAGAGTAGGCTGTGACAGCACGCGGGTCAAGGAAACAGATATGATAGTGAATGAAGCGACCCAGGCGGGATGACAATGACGAGACGGCAGTGGTGGTGGTGGTGGTGGTGGTGGTGGATGCAGACGAAAATGGACATCTTGTGCCCACATTCAATTGCATTTGAACTAGCCTGAGTAGTCACATTTGTACAAATAGAATAGTGGCCCCCCTGGTGAGAATTTGGCGAGTTACATCGCGCTGGCGGCTGCCTCTCCAGAGCGGAACCGCTGAAGGGGTGGACGCCATGATTATACACTGCACGGTGACGAATGGATCGCTAGGTGTAACATACACCGCTGAAGATGCCTGCAGAGCGGAAATTTGACGCTTTCAGCCTTAAGCCTCTCAGCCAGTTCTGCTAGACAACATTCAATACCTTCTTCCGGACCTGGCGTCCCCAGTCTCCACCTCGCATGAAGAGACCTCTCTGGTCAACGCCGGCGCTCGTGCATTAATGGCCCCCCCTTAATTAACCCTCGCGCAAACTCTGAATTTCCGGTGCGGTCGATCTCCTCGGCTCCCAAAAGTGGCTGACAACCCGACACGTCTTCCTAGCCCCCCATGTTTAACGTGGTTCGCCAAGTTCAAGCTTTACTTCAGTCCACGCCCAGTTAGCATGATGTGGCCCAGCCGCCTCTTGTTCCATATACTATCTGTTGGGCGGGTCTTCGCTGTTTTGCCGGCGGGACAAGAGCAGGCCTTCCGCTTTGGCAGCATTGTACCTAGCTGCACTAAGCTACCCGTTAGCCTCGAATCTGCCCGGTTATTGGGAAGCTTCCGCGGCGATGTCGTGAAGAAGGTCACCAAAGCCCATGAGTTGCTTCTGTATGCAGCATGTACAAAACGGGAGAGGCCGGCGAATCCTGCGGTAGGCCGCAAGCATTTAAGAAATTGGCCGCCCGGCTCTGACCGACTACTTTTTAATCTCTCGCACCACTACCTCGTCCGGCAACCATGCTGTGCCCGCTGACAGCCGTCATATGAAGGGTTCTCTTTAAGAGGACTAGCGTATGTCAGGAGTAGCTACGGGGAGTCGGAACTCGCACCTGCCCAGCCAGTTGTTACCGACAGATTTCCTGGCGCTAATACATGTGCCAAGACACGCTTCGACGTAGCGTATTTTTCTTACTCTTGATTGGACGCAGAGGACTTCTATCTTCATCACGGGATGCGTCGGGAAGAGTCACATGGTCTCGAGTCAAAATCTGAGCCAAGTGAAGTCTAATGTGTCTCGATCGAGAAACGCCTCCATAGTCGAGACGACTGAAAAACCCAGATCCTGATAGGTGTCGCAAGAGTGCATGCCTCGCGTGTCGATTAACCCTTTATCAATCAAGCCCAGACCTTGAGGCCTCAAACAGTGCGCTAGTCAGTGTTACGCTCAGATATGTGTTCAAATTGTTAATCTAACTCGCAACGAATCTATCGAGCGTTGAGATGGGTAACGCCCAGATTTGGTAGCCCGGATCCGCTCTACCCTTCCTGGCTGACAGCTACATCGACCGCATTGTTGCACAATTCTGCAGACCATCCTGAAAGAATGTCAACGCCAACGTCACAGCCAAGACGCCTCCTGACCGCGCACCTTCATGATTAGTCACTTGGTATATGGAGAGGAACTCTTGCCTTAGACATAGGGCTTTACAGACAGGAATATCCTGCTTTTCAGTTGCGGAGTTGATGCAAAGATCTATCGAAGTGCCCTGTGAAGATGTTGCATAAAGCTGAAATCGAAATAAATCGTTCAAACCCCATTTCTTGTTCAGTCACCTTTCTCGCGCAACACGACGCCAATTGATGACAAATAAGCAGACCGTACTGGAGATGCATCCTACTCGAAGCAAGACTATTTCTCGACGTTTCCAACGCAGCAAACAACGCGCAGCACAGCAATGCTTCACACTTTCCGTTTTCGTCGTGGGGAAGATGTTGCACCACATTTAGTGCTAGGACGTAGTACTGGAGTCCCATCGTGTAGCATCGATTGCGTTCCGCTGCGGTGACCAACCCATTAAAAGTTCTGGAACTGCGGAAGGCCATGCGGAGCCATGCAAGCGCGAAGACTGCGTGTCGTATGGACGACGTTCTTTGCGAAACATGACGCAAATAGATGGAATGCATTTTGGCTGTGATGAGGCCTTCATCCAGAAATGTGGACAGGCAGGTTGCGGACAGGCAGGTGAATCGGTTCAGGTCGCTTTGGTCAGTTTTGACTCCGAGGCCGGTGTCTTTTTGGACGTCGGCATTCTTTCGACGATGACCACTGTCTGTGATCATCTTGTCACGTTCTCGAACATAGCCGGTGCAAGAGCCATATCTCCTCACACACCTCCCGCAGTCCGGTTTAGCCTCATCACACTTGATATGACGCTTTCTGTACGGCGGGCGCAACGGGTTTCAGTTTCGAATCCAAGTTGGTCAGTGATGGTGGGTTCTCACGTACATGCCTATATATTCAATTTAGTTGACTCGATCCAATGCTGGAATGTATTGTCTTGAGCGGTTGGATTTGCTCTTACAAGAATTGCAGCCCGTGCGGGACCTTTTAGTGCGAGCGCGGGTAAATCTGGAGGCCGGCTTAATGCGAAATGTGCTGCTGAGTCCCTCGTGCTTTGGAGTAATCTCTGGCACCATCTTGCTTCATGAATGTTTCACACCAATGACTGCTCATTCGTCAATATTCCTGATCAATCACAGCGTCCCACTTTCAAGTAGAAAATGAAGAGCTCAGTATCATGGAGAGCAGATAGGGTAGAGGGGCACCCTTTACCGGAATCGCTAACTCACCAAGGTTTTATCGGCATCGACCCTTTGCGAACCGTTCTTCGAGCGGTCCGTATTCGGGGTAGCGAGGACCTGGTTTGAATGAGTGATGGCAAGGATCACAATTTGCGTATGGGCGGGGAATTGAAAGAAACGCTGAGATATGAGTTCATCGAAATGCAACGATCAGCGAATGATCACTTCTGCTGAAATGGTTGCCTTGCTGCTTCAATCCGTGAGAATTGGCACCGGCCACCTGATTGGAACAAATTATCATGAGGATGTGTAAAGATAGTCAGGTTGATTCAACTCTCATGAACAAGGCAAAATTTGGACCTCCTCATTCAAGGCCCAAATCTGTTGCTGATCTCCTTAGTGGCTCGGTCCCTTGCTCGCGATGAAGGCCGGGTTCCTCCCCCAAGGGTCTGCCCTTCTTTAGTGCCGTGCATGACAAGTTGCTGAAAGAACCAGTCAATTGTGGCTTTTGCCCAATTCGGCGTCATCTGCAACATCCTCTAGGATCAGAGTTGGTCATGCTCTGAAAGTTATACTAACCTAAAAATAAATCCGACAATCAAGCTGTTTCTCCACTATAATCGTGTTGGTGGGGCTAGAAAAGAAAACTTGAAGCCCGAGTCCCCGAAGTTGAGCTACTTGACGACAAGTGGTTTGGAAGCTAGTCTTGGAGCTAGTAAACTCTTGAAGTAGCCTCGCGCATTTTACGAGACCCTTGTAGAGCTATTTTAAGTAGTGTGACAAATGTCGACGTACATTGATAAATATGTGTTTGTCGGCGCCGAAGTGTATCCCTTGGCGGACCATAATGGGTGCGGAGCCTCGAGCTTCTTAATGATACGCCGTAGGTATTTTTGGAAGGTTAGCCGAATTGCGTTTTAACCTGCAACCGGGCTGGATTTCATGGAAAGTCGACTGGACTTACCGCTATGAGTGATCGAGGCTTTTGTATCAGAGGACCTTTTGGCGTTATCCACGTTATGAAACATTCCAAATTTGACCTTTTACTGCGAGAGACACGGCTATCATCTAAATTTCTCATTTTGCTTGGATTCTCAGAGCTGGCATTTGCGAATTCCAAACACAACGTGGGGTTTTCAGGAACATGTCGGCGTTTGACCACGCAACGCAATACACTGACCTCGAACTAAGTCCAACTATCTGACAGAGCCCTAGCGGTTGCAAATCATCTAGCACTATGTTTGATGACCGCCAGGAATTTACTGAAGTGCTTAATTACGACTAACCATCAACGCAAGCCAAGGGCTCTTAGCATTTGCCTATGCTTAGCAGCATTCGTGCCAAGCGCACCTGGACCGTTATTAATACCGCACTTTTGGTTACCGCATAGTTTGACCCACCGTAGCGACCTCTCCGAATCTAAGCACTGCCATACACTCCAGCTTCAGGAGTACGCAAACATGTTATTGAAAAAACCACAGCTAGAACCGAAAACATGAGATTTAGATAGACAGTGGGGAGAGGGGGGTATCATTGAGAACAGGTAGGGACGACAGAACGAAAAACGCGAAAGATTCGGGCGGACGGATTGCCTCTCACCTTTCCGGACCACCCCCCCCCCACTTTTCTGCGTTGGCGTGCACCAACATCTAAAAACTCGCAGACCCTAGGGAAGTTATCAGAATTGATGTTGACATTTGGCAAGTCAAGGGATTTCTCATTCTATTCATACGTGTTGCTTTGCTCTGCAGGTAACAATAATCCCATCTTGCCCAGGTTTCTTCCGTCTCCTAAGCTATACATTGTTCCACTCACTAAGTGAACCAGCAATCATGCACTCCTAGTGAGTGTTGAGAATTGGCTTAGCGACCAGTCCAGACGTTGCGATTAGATCTGCTGACTGACCCCATAACATCTTCAACCAGGTACTCGAATTGGGACACTGGGTCCTCTTTCGTGTCCAGATCATCCACTAGAGTATCGTCTGGTCGCTCGTCACTGCTAACATTGAGATTAATCAATCCTCTTGTGATTTCAATCGCGGCCTCCTGGTAATCGCCGTTTTCACATGTCTTGATGGCATCTTCGATGATTTGCTTCGCCGATCTAGTCAACGAGTCCCATCCCTGCACTGACGTTCTAGAGGGAGTCCCAAGACCACGAAGAAAACTGCAAGATCAGTATACTGGTTTCATGCAGAGTCCAAGAAGAGAAGGTGATTTACCCAGGGGCAGCACGGGCTAGCAATCCATTGGTAGCCCAAACCCGACCACCGACATTGGCGGAAGCCACATCCCGAGTTGCAACAGTAGACCCTATGTCCGTGGGCAGGGATACCACACAGGCAGCGAACATAAAAAGACCACAGATAGTCTTCATCTTGAACTGAAATGTAGTAATATTTAGCAAACGCGCCTGAAAGAAGGAGATTGTTGCTGGACGTTTTGGGCGCGCTATTGGATGATTATGATATCTCTGGTCATTCGAAGGGGGGCAGACAGTCATCTTATATGATTGAATTTTCAGGTAGCGAAATCCTCCAGGCCGTGTCCCTTTGTTATCTGATACCCGAGTCTTGAAAGAATTTTCAACGCGTTACGAGGGCGAGCAAAGATTGCCACACTCCATGTCAAGGTTTGATATTGCCACGGTAAGAAAAAAAGAGCAATTCAAAGATATGGCGTCAAATCGTCCTCGTAGTTCTAAATTGAGCAGTCACATAATAGCTCAGCCAGTGGCAATACAATTACATTCGGCGAGAAACGGAACCTTTAGCAATCTGTAAGCAACCAGCACAGCCAAAAGAGCTACGGAGCGTGGAGGTAGTAAACAGGCCAGTAATCCACGTAATTCTGCAAACTTTCCATCTACATATGACAAAACGCGCACGATCAACACGGGTATTCAAAAGCCGAGTGCTTGCAAAGGGCAGTTTGTCTACGATTGGCCAATGAAGGCGGATGGCACACCCGACATGTGGGCATTTTCAGGACAAGTAAAGAACGGAATTAACACTATGTACTCCTGCTCAATGGCCTTTGCGGCAGACCAGACGTGACTGATGGGTTATGAGCTTTATAAGGTCATGTCTAGTTCGCCAGAGAAATGGACATGTAAAAAGGTCGTAGCGCGACATCTGTTGAAGCGCGTTCGCAAACGAACCCATCTAAGCATTATATCGTGCCCAGCGTTGAAATGTCAGTGAGTCGGCGTAATCGTAGGCATCTTTATAGTCGAGTGGGATGTTTAGGCCATTGCTCGTGAGAGAGTGACTGATGAGAAGCCAAGATTTTGGGCTGTTGTGCTGGCTGTGTACTCGCAGCCGCGTTTCGACACACGAACGGTTGCACCCTTACGCGGAATTACTGGGCCTTTTGTGGAGGAAGTACTCATAGCGGTTTAGTTCATGGTTCGGGGGCAACTCATGCTTCTGGTGCTTTAGGGATATTCCTTCAGAATAGCTGCATTGGTCTATGCCAATTTTGCGCAAACTCCCTCACACCGAAAAAGAATCGCGTCCTTGGCTAAGACACCATACCTAGGGACAATGCTCGGGGACCATACTAGCGAGAGCTTGCGCCACGGCGTAGCAACAGACTTTGGCCAGTCTAGAACATGCCAAGTAAATTAGTGATAGACGTCTCACATGCACCGAACGCACTCGAACATTTGGCCGACACCTTACGTCTGACACTAGGGGCCTAAACCCTACCACAGACCCTACACCCTGTCATGTAGGGTTGTCGGTCTGCGTGACGTCCGGGTGCGACCCTTTTCCGAAACCAAAATAACTTGCCTATCTGATCCTACCGTATTCTTGGACGACTAGTGCTGATCGTACTTTGTATCGCAGCCAAGCCAAAATTAAGACCCAGTCCTTGCAAGCTATCCTAGGATTTTCTTGAATGGCACCAAGGGCTCCCAGGGAACGCAGCGATGAAGCTTTCGGCATTTCTGAGGCGCACCGGATCTCCAGCTCCCTCGCGCTCGGCTTTCTTGATGTTAGACAAGACTATCAAATGCCCTTGCTCAAGCCTACTCTGTGGCTTCTTATTTGTCTGCTTGGAGACCCTTGTCGAGTAACTCGAATATTTGAAAAGGCGGACTTTGCGGCATCCACTTATGATCCCACCGAGGCCTGTTGTGATCAAGCCGAAATACCAAAACGTGGCTCGGTCTGTTGATATTTTTGTTTTCTGCGGAAAGCGTGCTTTTCTTGCCGTCGTTAGGTCGGTTGTGTAATGGTATTTAAACGCAAAGACCGAGTAGGCCAATATTCTCGAGATGAGATGACGAGACAGTTAAAGACTCTTGGACGCGGAATGTTTTCGCAGGGTTGCTGAGACCTTTCGTTTTGTTATGCACTCAGCGACAGAAGCTGCGGAAGGTTGCATGGGCTTTGACACATTCTTGCCACCGCTGGCGGCTGTTTCTTGGAGGAGGCTGCGATTTTGCCGACAAGCAGTGCAATTAGAACGTATAAGCGGTGGATGTTTTCCAGCTCGTAAATCAAGAAAGATACATGATATATATGGTAGACTCATTAGGAATTATTGAGTTACAGTCTCTGCCTGTACCTTGCCTGGAAAACAACCGGTGCTGCCATTTCACGTAACGACGATGCCCCGATGGGCGACTCGCATCAATTAGTGCTCTCGCTACTGTAACCTGATAGAGACCCCTGGCATGTATCCAGTACAAGAATGCTCTGTTTCGTGTGAGCTACGGCCAATGCCTTGCGTTGCACTGCCAGAGCCTGGGGCATTGTTTATGATAGTGAGGCGACGGTGTAAGCTCACTACTTGACTGTATCTATAGCGTGATGCTTAAAAAGGCAATGAGACTGTAGCGACAGGCTTTTTTATCCATTCCACACTCTAGAGAGCCGATCACGCAAGATACTCATATAGAACAACGGATGAAAAAGGGTTTGCCTGGAAGAGATAAGAAATCCGACCATTGGGCCGACATCTAGTGGGAAATGGACCCCTGCAAGGATGACGAAGCCGATATGGAGAACCGCTATGTGGGTTCTTCCGTACCTTCGGAGTGTTAGCCACTAGTTCCCTGCACGCGCTAGCCAGTAGTGAATAAGGAGGGAATCGGCACTCATAGGTTGATTTGCTTAGTTGAACCACTACGCAGGATCTACGCTAGGCCGTGTGGCGCAGTGGTCACAAGCGCCTGGCAATGTTCTCGATGCGCCGTGGGCTCGAGAGAAAGAGAGTTCGAATTCCCACGGCCCCCTTTGACCCGGCTGATGCAAGTCGTCAGTTAAGTTCACCGACAAGTGGGCGGGGCTGGTCGCAGAGCCCGATCCTTCACGATCCCAACACCCACACCCACCTACCACTGGCGGGTTTTTCCCCCCTTTGGTTTCCCCCGCCAGCAGGCACCATCCCCAACACTCCACACCCACACAAACCGTTGTCACGATTGAACGACAGTTGGCTCGTCGTGACGCGCCGAAGATTTGAGAATTTTACGGACGGATGCGCAAGGCCAGGACTTTGACCTGGCGAAATCGAATTTGGGTCCCGACAACCTCAAAGAACAACAAGATTTACGGCTGTCTGGTTGCAACCAGACTGTCGCAAAAACGGGGATGGGCACGTGCGCGACATGTGAAAAAGCTATAGAAAAACCGACTCCTTTCCAACCCTGCGATATATGGCTCTCGGCGGTGTGGCAGGCCCTTCTAGGGATGGAACCCACGTTAAACGCAATCAATCAATCAGAATCTACGCTAAACTTCAACTATCTTCCAGAACAGGCTGGCATCTCAAAAAGACACATGTCGAGATCCGTCGAATGGGGCCCTTGAGCCACTGGCATGATCGAGTCATCACCAATCACAAGCTGCTGAGAAATGGGAACACTGCCACAATCATCTAATATGGTATTCGCTGCTTGGTCATTGCTTGGTCGTAGATCCTAGTACGAAAAAAAAAGGTCATTTGCTTATGAACACCAGGGCAATGGGTTGCGGTTCCTATGAAATCCCTCAGTGGATTGTTCCGGAATTCTTGAGAATAGGGGGTGGGGGAGCGGGGGGTCTCGAGCACGTGATTAGTTTGATCATTATGTCATACACCGTGGAATTTGATTCCGAAGTGTTTGGTCTCCAGTGACGGTTTTGGGACCTTGACTTATGCACCTTTGTCTGCGTTAACTATGGCCTATATGATAGGTAAGGCCCAGCTGGTCGATGACATTTGCCGCGAGTCAGGCGCGATTGTACGGCACGTGACACACGAGAACGACATAATCCCCGCAATCACTAGGTACCATCGTAGCATCGGCAAACTCCCGGACGCGGGCCTGGCCAATCGGCTTCTGAGGTTCCTCGCCCCGTCCAGCCAAGAATACCGGTGGACCTACCCTAAGCTTCACCTGCGTGCCAACGCCGACCTCAACTACAGCATCCAAGCAGAGGCGCTTCCCAAGCCAATTATCCAAAGGAATCATGGGTGGAACCGGCAAGGAGCTCGGCATGAGGATCGAGTATCTCCCGGAGGAGACGTATTTTTGCTACCCCAGCTTCCGAAAGAAAGGGCTCAGTTCACGAATACAGCCGGTCACATCAAATCTTTGCAGCCTCAGGACGTCTCCTAAAGTCTAGGGTACAGCGCATCAGTACGCTTTCATCCGCGCCAGTATTCGCCAAAGTGCCAGCGAGCAGAATACCGAAGCAGGCACTGGGATATGGGGGGAACCTGACTTCAGCTAGTTACCTGGAAGATTTCAAGGAATATGATAAATATGCCGAGTCTCATCAATAACTACAAACACCTCTAGGACGATGAAGAGATCACCAAGGACCTTCAAAATCGCTGTTCAACCAATTTTCCTTACTTCTTGAAATTTAGTGAATATCTTAAGTAGCATGAAAACTTAGCAGTAATATTTTCTCCAGTTAAGTTCTTCCCTCCGTCGGCCAGGTTGAAGGCCAACAAGGCAAGAATAGAAGGTGAACGATCGCCTGTCCTCGCTTGGATACCACAAAGCATACCTACCATTCTCGTGTTGCGCAGCAGGTACATGCCCGACGGAACGCCCAGCGCAGTGAGTCGATAGTACAGGGACATTATAAAGACGGTGTGCCACTTGGCTGTGAGCGCCATCAGACATCTCACAATGGCCGCACAAGCTCCCAGTGGGCGCGCGGCTTGCTCGCTCACTCACGCGGCCGCCGTGACTCTGCTAACCACGTCCCAAGTGCGAGCAGGCTAGAGGCAGATCGGCTATGAGAAATCTCCGCCTTCTTACCTTCGATAGCCGCGACAGAGAGAAAAGGTGCACTCTTTTCTCGAGCCGCATATGACTTGTCATGGCCTTGGTGCGCGGGTTGCTTGCATCTGGAGAGGCATCCGGCCTGCGCAAAGCTTTCATCCTAGGTTCTGCGGAGGCTTTTCGGTGCGTTTTTTAGAAGGTCACAACTGCGCCTCTCGAGAACTACATGGCGCTATCCTTGATACATACTGCACTCGTGCGCTAAGAGGATGAGGAAACCCCCGATGGATCGTGGGTCGTACATCGCCCAGCGGCAAACGCGCCCGCGCCACGTCGGCCACATACAAAGTCGCCGAGGCGCGCAATTGAGGAGAGAGAAAGTCTCCGGGCTCAACAAGGTTCCCCCGCCTGGCCTCCTCCGAGGACTCGATCTTCGACTATGAGGTCAATGATGAGCAATCGGCGGTGACAAAGCTGGACCGGACTTTGAGGTATGTGAGTATATCATCACCTAGATATTCGGGACAGTAGATAAGCAACTGCTCTTACCATATTATCATTATCAAACATCCACCACCACGCAAGACAACCACCCCATTTTTTGTTACTCATCATATCCTTCAGTACCACCCCCCACAGAGAAATGTCGACCGCCCCGGAGCTCACCCTCTACCTCTGGCTCGAGGGCCTTTACCCCCGCCGCATTGTCTACCAGCTCATCATCAAGGGGCTGGTGGCCTCGGCGGCGGACCTCCTGCGCGGCGAGACGACGGACCCCAGCCTCAAGATTGTCCGGTTGGGCTTCGACACGTCAGGCGGCAGCTTTGGGTGGACCTTCGAGCCCGCCAGCGACCCCATGCCGGCGGGCCACAGCAGCCCGTCACTGCGCGTCAGGGACCCGGCCACGGGGGCTGAGCGGTGGGTGCGCGAGAGCGCGTCCATCGCCGACCTGCTCGAGGACCTGTTCCCGGGCAAGGCCGCGACCCGGCCCGCAGGCCCCGTCGACCGCGCCGTCGCCCAGGACCTCGTCGGCGTCTTCAACCTGGCCTGCTGCGACCTGGGCTACTATTTCCGCCACACCAGCCCGCTGATCGCCGGCTTCTCCGGCCTGCGGGACGAGGACCGGAGCCGCGCCGCCGGGCTCAATGCCAGGGCCACCATGGTGAAGAACCTCAAGAAGGTGCAAGCGTGGTCGTTAGAGGATAGCCGCCGCCGCGACGCCGCCGGCTGGCTGACCCCCGGTATGGAAGACGGCGGCGGCGGTGGCCCCGGCGTCGTCGACCTGGCCGTCGCCTCGGCTCGGCGGTACTTCCTGCTCGGATACGAGTTCGACTTGTTCGAGGACGAGGAGCTGGCCCCCATGCGCGACTGGTACGTCCGCTTCACGCAGCTGCCGTGGTGGGCCGAGTACGAGGAGAGGGACAACGTGCACCCCAAGGAGTTCCGCTTCGGCAAGGACTCGTGGGAGTTTTAAGGGGCGGGCTGTGCTGGCTCGAGTCCGACGAGCAGAGAGGGGGACGACGAGTGTGTATTACTTATAGGACTAGCAGAAAAGATGGATATCTAAATGGCGCATTTGCTGGCAGAACACACTTCCCCCTCCTCCCCCTAACGCCAGAAAAATCGAACGAAATCGGAAAGCCAATGGTCCACCGTTTCCGTGTCTGTGGTGAACATCGCCTATTGGGGAGGGAAAGCAGAACAAGATTGGCTTGGCCTTTTCCGCAAGTGTGCCCATGCACTCGCTCGTGGTCCCTTCGCTCGTGATCATAGAGTATATTGGGGACGCTCTGCAGATATTATTATAATCATCATCATCAAAAGCGTCCCCGATCGGCTACGGGGGCTACCCCCTGGCTAGGACCACAGCCATGACTCGGCCGCCGCCGCCAAGTACGAGTCCTACCAGGGCGCTGCGGTGCCGGGCGAGCTGCGGGGCGGCGCAGAGCCGGCGCACGCGCTAAACCCGACGGAGATGGCGGGGTCCGGGCCGAACGCGCGGTACTGAGGCGCTAGCCAGGTTTCAAGGGCATGGTGTCAGAAGGGCTTTGGGAGGGCGTGTGGACTGTGCTCGAGAGCGTGGGTTGAATGCTTTGAAGAAAAGACGAGTGGAAGGCGGTGGGTAAGAGAACCTCACTATCCACCTTCAATCGCCTTCTGTGACAGGCGATGCCTTTAATGATGATGATGATGATGATGATGATGATGATGATGATGATGATAAGTCCGCTCTGTCGTCGACGACGTGCCCGTCGAGTCGCCGTTTGTCGTCGTCGTCGAGCTCATAACTTCTAGCATGTTCAGCGGCATGCTGATCATCATCTCGTGGATATCCTCGAGTGAGTTGCAGGAGAACCTCATAGTCTGCGCGTTGCCCGACGAGCTCGTCCACGTGCCAGTCGCGCAGTTTGGCGCTGAGGCCTCGTGGCTACACAAAAGAATAGGGGGTATTAGGTCCTCGATGTCGAAACCAGAATTATGTTCGCTGGGAAGGGCGAGCGGGAGGGAGAAGAAAGAACGGGGGGCGGGGGGTTGCTTTAAGATAATACCAGTCTGCCGGTTCGGAACTTGCCATGTCTTTGTGTTCTGACGCTTCTGGGAGCCGTCTCCCTTGCTGTTGATGCACGAGTGAAACAAGGAGATCTGCTTCCCCGTCCGCACGCAGTCGATGATGACGGTTCCGTCCGTGCTGTTCGGGAACGTGTACCTTTCGTCGCATGTCAAGCGTTTCGCTGCGCGACAGTGAACACACATCAGTCCAGTGATCTCGAGAGGAAGCGGGAACGCAGATGGGGCATTGGATGTCACAGTCTTTGTCCGATATGTAACTGCAGTTTTGCTGTTCGTAAACGTGGTGCTGCCGCTGTCCTGCCACCTCAACCTGTCGATGATCTTGTCCGCCGGAGATTTGTATCCCGGCGCCGACGTGGACTTGGGAGTCCATCCGAGTGTGCAGGCCGCGAACGGCGCGCCCGTCTTCTGCGGCACCCAGATATCGTCATCGTTGTGTGCCCACCTCACCCAGCGGGCGGTGGCACAACCAAGCAGAGCGAGGGACGCTAAGGCAGTCCTCGTAGCGACGTCTGGCCTTCTTGGCAACAAATTTCTCGGGTTGTGATGGTCGCAAATCGAGGTGGGTGGCTGGAGTAAGCAATGGTGGTTGGATGTCCGTGTCCAGGTGGTCGACTTCAGAGCCGACAGCTGTCGTCCGAAGAGATGTTGCCGATGAGTAACAGATTTCACGGGGTCATGCTTGCTTCGCATCTTGAAGGGGAAGAGTGCAGGATTGAAAAGGGCAAACCCGGCGACCTGGTCGCGTGCGAAGCGGGCTGTGCCACGACTGTATACTCGATGGAGAGGGCAGCCCGTAGCGCGAACGCGATACTGCCGCCTATAGCCGCCCACTCTTCCGGTTGGCTCGACCTCCCAGGTTGCTGCCGTTGAACTGTCTATGGAGACGTAGGTACGGGGTGAGCTCAGTAGATGAGTAGAGCAACTATGACCGCTAACGACCAGGGCTCGGCCTGGTTGGACGACGAGCTTCTTGTGGTCCTGTAGGAATCCCGACTTGGCACTGGGCACGCAAGCACGGCACGGTAGCAAAGCATACATAGTAGGAATAATACTTCGTAGCTGGTTGTGTGACCCCGCCTTGGATCGACGGTGCTGACAATGTCTCTGTGCGCAATGCTTTCTGCCACCCGACCACCACCACTATCATTGACGAGTAGTTGCTTTTCCCCACGTGGCTGGGCGCCCCAGACTGCTGAGGAGGTCAATATTCCGAGTACTTCAAGATATGCAGTCTGCCTGGCCCTTTGAAGTGTCTCTGATCACGGATACGATTTCTCCCAGACTCACGTTGTCCATCATAGCTGATCTCGCGCAAGCAGCCGAAAACGAGGCGACGGGGCGACACACGGGTCAGATCCCGCTATACTCGGCTCCTCTCGGATAGATACAGAGAATCGCACTACAGCCCGATTGGCCGTCGAATTGCCAGCGACGTTCACCGAGGACAGACTCTTTGTTTTCAGTCGGAGGAGCGTTAGAGCTCGCAGGCTTGTACTCATAGGACTGCTGCCCGTTGCTGATCAGCCACGAAGTTCTGTTTGGGTGCCGACCATAACGTACGAGTACGGCTGTCAGACGTTAGCCAGGCGTGCCAGAGGAGAGTTTCAAGTTTGATAAAGCTGCACGGGAGGCCATGCTATCCGCACTCCGTGCACTCGTGCGAGTCAGTCAAGGGGTGTAATTGCGGTCCCCATTCAACCTTGAGACTCGTTTTAAGGCAACCCGGCCACCCGCTTGAAGAAAGCCGTGGTTGCCCGCCCGATTGCGGACCATGCTGACAAGAACCAGACGTGCCAGGCACAAAGGAGCAGCGCCGAACCACCTAGCACTCCCTCCACCTGATAAAAGCCAGAATCAGAACCGGGGCAGCTGCCCGCGCAGCACAGCCAGGTTCAAAGACTCACGTGACAGACCGAAATAGCCAACGAGAAATTAAGGTTTTGAGGCTGGATGGCTACTTCCAGACGGTCGCAATGACGGGAATGGGCACGTGCGCGACGCATAGAATGTATTTACCGACTCCTCCACAACCCTGCGATGTACGGCTCTGGGAGGCGTGGCAGGCCCTTTTAGGGATGGAACCCACGTTAAACTTAATCAATCAATCAATCAATCAAGGTGGTAGATAAAAAGTGATCCGTAAATTCGACTGGAGGGTTTACTCAACTACCCGTGCTGCCCGTGATCATCTGCAAGTTAGCCCATCTCAAATCTTGACCTTTAGTTGACAAAATCTAATTTGGTCGAAGAAAGACACGATATGTCGCGATCAAAGTTTCTGTGGCAGAGAAGCAAGACCATCGTGAGCTTCAAGTCTTACAGACAATCTCAGGCTTGCCGGATGACGGCGACCCTGGTCGTGCCTTTCTCATCGGTTTGCTGGACTACTTTTAAGCAACTGGGTCTACCAGGCTGCACGACTGCCTGGTTTTAGAGCTTCTTGGACCAAGTGTTTCTGATTTTGTTGACATGCACTGCCAAAATGACAGACTTCAGGCAGCATTTTCAAGTTGCCGCACGTCACGCTCTGACGGGAATCGATTCACTTTCTCGTCACCAGATTCCGCACGGGGGTGAGTTCCGCAGCCCTAACCCTAAACTTTGAAATCCTATGGGCATTGATCTAGATCAGACGAAGACGTAACAGACCCAACCCTAACCCAAATTTCGAATAGACTAACCGGAGAACGGTTTTTGTTCGTTTGTGCACTGACTTAAGGAGTCTGTGTCCATTGTACTGGCACAGCGGAACAAAAGACCGTCATCGGTGAATACACACCATTGGCGCTCCACCTTATAATCGTCCTTCGAGGTTCTTGCAAACATATAGACCCAGCAGCTTTCCTCCACGTCATCATTTTCGGTGGTATTCCCCTCCCCGCACACCATTGGGAGGGCTGACCGGGTGAAATTCCTAGCTCGTTCGCAGTTTCGAAAGCTTCCGTTCGAGTCAGGAATGCAGAGGCATGTGAGCCCCCCGCCAATTGGAATAGCGCCGCAACATGCATTTTATGAGCGTGATTAAATCTCGAACCCGTGAAGTTGATAAATGATTTAGAATATGTAGAACAATTTTACCGAGCTGTCTTGAGGCTTGAAGACTAACTGGGTTGTCAGCTCGAGAGGATTTCGGTCGGGTTGTTGAAAAGGTAGCAAAATGGACCTTTGTCGGTCTTTATAGTGATTGAGAGGTAGATTTCGATAACGCTTTTTGATATCACGGAACAAATTTTTTCTTTAAGCGTCTGTCAATAACCCAAAGTCAAAAACCCTGCGAGGATGAAAGTTGCAAGCCAATTTATTTAAATCTGCACGATTGAATAGACGAAGATCGCCATTCAAGCTAAAGATAGGCAATATTTGCCCTTCGTGAAAATGTCATGGTTACTGACAGACATCCTATTCTCAAAACACCTGCGTACCTAATTTGGTCTTGACTGGTCGCCAGACAGCTATTTTGGTTCGACGCGCACTGTTCGCCATGTCAAGCTTGTGATGCGCCCATGGCCACATTTCAACTACAGTGCCTTCAACCTTCATCGTTTAGATTTTCTGAATCGCTGCTTAATACCCTGACTTTGAACCTGAAGAGTACCTAAGGCTGCCACGCAAAGCCATGGCGTGCCGAAACCTGGCCTCGACTCTTTATTCCACGTCTGACCAGAAGCGTCTTGCTGTCGTACTTGCGGGAAAGTGCATTACTTCCGTTTTGGCAGAATCATCAAGATGTTTACGAGAGGGGGGCACATGGTGTGAGTGGAGTTCATGGAAAGAAGCTGCTTCTCCGCCAGCATTTGTCCAAGATGCAGGCCTCCAGAGCCCGGCAATGTATGGCACAGGGAGACGTTCTGGGTCATTCTAAGGACTGAACGTGCCTTGAACTTCACCAATCGACCCATTGATTGTTGCTATATTTGGCGACGGAACAAGGCTGCTAGACAGAAATAGAAGATATTCAAGGGGGCCTGTGACCAGTTGCTGGCGGAAGCCGAACTTGTGTACATGAGTCTTGGCATTCTTCATCTCGACAGCGTGTTCGGCGACCATGGATTCGGCGACCACGAATAGCGTCGAAATATCTCAGTGGAATCCCAAATCATCAAAAAGACATGGCTAACGAGCAACCATGCGTTCAGCGAAAGAGCGACCCAATTCAAGAAGCCATGATTTAGGCATGGGTTTTGCAGATATATGCAGGAAGTTCCAGCCCCACACTATTTATCATATTCCCAATTCTAATCAGGCAAGGAGCAACGCGGCGATTGCCCGTCGCCGATTCGAAGACGAAGAGACAAAAGACGGAATTGCCCTCCTCCTCCAAGCCGGCGCTCGCCAACCGCGTTTCTCCAATGCTTAGGGTTTAGCTATACGAGCGGCGGCCTTCATCAACAACCAGGGGCCACTCTTCGTACCGTTAACCTAGATGGTCGTGGGGACACTAAATTAGCTCCTGGTCCACTTGTTGGCTCTTAAACCTTTCAGATGTTTCCCATATGCCGGGCACCGTTGGCTGCAAGGCCTAGGGTGAATGGTGGGGGCCAAGGGATTATGATTATGCACTAACCTAGCGCAAACAGTCAAATGTCGGCTGGACGCTCGATTACATTCGAGAAGTCTGTCAGTAATTTAGCGTGAGCTGATCGAGACGTGTTTCGATCGGCTTCTGCATTGACCCGTCGCCGAGGTGGTTAACAGCGTCACCCGCTAATATGGTCCCCTAGTATAGTCCTTTGGTCCCCGAACCAAGTGTGCAATCACCCGCGTAGGCAAGCTTGCCAAGAATGAGAAGAAAGACTGATGCACCGAGACGTAGCCCGAGTGGCGGGCTCTATGGACACATGTAGGCTGAACGGAACGGGAATCGACACAATCAATCCTACCTGCTCAGGGGACCTGACAAGCCTTCGGAAGTATGCACCCTTTCCTCACGGTGAAGCGTAGGGCCATCCAATAGAACAGTTAGAAACTGCGCTTCTCATCAGTCGCACGCTAACGAGCACTGGCCCGAACATTGCGTTGGCGCCATCAAAGTGCGTTGGGTTTGGCATGTTAGTAAAGTCCTCAAGTTCACAGCTACATTTCTGAAATAGTTTATTTCAAAAGGAGATTGACATTAGCCTCATTCTTTACTCTCTATTGTCGAAGATTATATCCGTTTGGAAAAATTCTCAAAACACGAAAGGGGATGGGGACCTTTTCGTACTGGAGATTCTGGAGGACCTTGTAGAGAAGCTACATGCGCGATAGCACTCGGTACTTTAAGTATGGACGTGCCTGCAGAGGCGTTTGGACTAATGTCGCGTTGCGATCTGCTCGCGCATTATATTCTCCGGAAGACTGAAGGCGATGCTTTATAGATTGGATTTCATCAATTATGTTCAGATTTTTATTTGGAATGTAACACCATGGCCTTAACTGGTCCTTGCTGTGGAAATGCCGAGATTTCGGGTTGTGCGATCCGCCTCAATCGGTAGAGCTGGTGTGAACTGCATTTTTTGATCACTTATATGACCGAATTCACCTTGTTGTGAAAGCATATTCTGTCCCCTCCACTTGCGTTTGCTTGATGTCAATTGCGATTCTTCATGTCTGTATACTTCAAACACTTGTACCATTGTCGTACCGTGGAAGCAATCCAGTTAAGCGGCTAGCTTATAGCAGCTTTCTTACGAGATTAGAAATCTAGGATAATTGTCTCCGTAATTTTTCCTTGGTCGAACATTTTATTTTTTTGCTTAAGGTACCATAAAGGTCAGAAGAAGAGGACAATGGCCCTTGAATTTCGACCAAATTCTGCGTAGAAGTTCTTGATCGATTAGCTAATTCCGTAAGTCACAGCTCACTGGTGGTGAATGCTTCGAGCCCGGTTTTCAAAAGCTCCGGGACTGGAAGCGGTGCAACGGCTGAAGTCATCGGTTTTGCTCTGAGTTTAATACCGTGGCAAGATGTGCTGGTTTATGTGCTCAAGGTTGCCGACGGTACCCCCAAAAGCTATGCACAGTTAAGTACAAGGTTGGATGAATCTCTGCCGGCTGCTGTGAAATTAGCGGCGCAAACCGAGTTTCCTTGTAGAATAAGCCGACGGTGATGAGTCAGATATGGCTAATTAGTTTCCGATCAAGACGAGGATGTAGGGAAAATTGGTGCTGTCGGGAATGTCGGGCATCTCCCAGGGCCGTCCAAAATAGCAATGTTTCTTGTGGCACATATGTATACAGGGATCAAAGCTGGATCAGCCCCAAACCCCGTACATACATACGCTAATATAACTAAGCCTCACTACCGAGAGCGACATTGATCTAGTGAGGGGCCATGATAAAAGGTTTCATGAAGAACACAAGAACCACGTGGGTATACCTTCAGATGAACATTAGGTCTTTCCCGTATCCCTGATAAGCTCTTCACAGAATCTTGGCCATAATTCCCAGCAACGTCGACCCGGCCACAAAAGAGATTCTGAAGCTGGCAACGCACGTGGATCCAAACATGAAAAGGACGATGGCGGTCCTCACAGAGCCGGATCTCAACATTGAACGAGCTACACAGAGAATTGCGATCGATCACGTCACAGAAAAGCGCAGTGATTTGACCCTGGGATACTACATTGTCAAAAATCGCGGCCCGGACGACTCCTCGAAAACCCTTGCAGAAGGCCAGCAGGAGGAGCGTGCGTTCTTCAGAAATGAGCCTTGGTCGGAACTAGAGCACACAAAGAGCTGGCATTGAGGCACTCAAGATTAGAGTACGCGAATTGCTATCCGAGCTCATCAAGAGGGAATTCCCCAAACTCAGATCTGAAGTCAAAGACTTCCTCGTGGAGTTACACGAACAGAAGAAGGGAATGGGATCATCCAGAGCTACCGCTGCTGCTCAATTTGATTATCTGTCAGACCTGAGCGACAAATTCCAACAGATCGTCCGGGACGCCCTGACTGCTCGCTATTCCAACCACAGACTTCTACATGAGAAGAGAAGCCTTCGACTTATCACCCGAATAGTTGAAGTCAATGAGCTGTTTTCGGAGAATCTGAGAAGCAGGGGTCACTCGTGGGCTTTTGAGGCTTTTGAGAAAGCAGATTCAACTACGGACGTTGATGATCTCGGCATGGAGATGAGCGACGGCGGGTCAAATGAGGAGCTTGATGTTGCATTTGATTTATCAAGCCCCGAGCCATTCGAGACCTACCTTGCTCATTGTTCCAGCCTTCAGCAGCCGTACAAACTTGGGAGGCTTTATCCCGAGATTGGCAAGTATTTCGAGACCCGTCAAGACATGAAAGACATCGTCGCAAATGGTCGTATCCTGGATCACATCAGGTCTGTTTACAGGAGCAGCAAAGGCCGGGACCTCGGTACAGTAAGTCAACCATACAAAGTGCACTGGGATCAATTTCTAATGAACCCAGTTTGGCGGCGGCCTCCTTGCCACTCTGTTCAAAGACCATTCAGTCTCATGGGAGCCTATCATGTTCTCTTACTTGAATCGGGTGATCCTCATCTTACACCACTTCATCCATCGCACAATGAGATTCGTCTGCCCCGACACGAATGTTTTCGGAGAACTTTGGGACAACCACATCCTGGACATCTTGGTGCACTGTTACGACAAAGCAATTGATCATGCCAAGTTCATCATCAAGACCGAAAGGGAAGGAACTCCATACACCCTAAACCATTACTTCAACGAGAACTTGCAAAAGTCGCAAAATACTCGCTTGGTCAAGCTCGTCCAAAATGCCGGGATAACTGCCACCAACAATGCCGCCATTCGCAGGAAGAAAGGCTTCCGAGACGATGATGAACATCCAGAGGATGGAATTTTTATTTCCACGGAGAGGCTTCAGAGCCTTTCAGTATCCAAGTCGAATTCCGAGCAGACCATGGAACAGGCGCACGAAGTCTTGGAAAGCTACTACAAGGTCGCCAGGAAACAGTTTGCTGATGTCGTTTGTCAGCAGGTCGTGGATTACATGCTCTTGGACAGTCAAGACGGACCACTTCATGTGTTCAGCTCCAAGTTTGTTCGGGGGTTGAGCGATGAGAACCTGGAAGACATTGCTGGAGAAGATGTTGCAACAAAAAGTCAGAGACTGAAGCTAGATGCAAAGATTGAGAGATATGAGGAGGCTTGGAAGATTTTAAAAGGACATGTTTGATGGGGGATTATTAGACGATGCGGGGCGCTTCAACCTTTTCTCGATGCTGCGTGGTATCAATCGTTTCAATGTTGAGACCAGCATAGTGTTTTTCGAATTTTATCATATGAACACAATGAAATACATGATCAATATCCTGCTTTAGAATTGATTTAGGTGGTGATATCATTCAAGAATGACTAGTTGTTTCCTGCACCCCATGAGTTCGAAAACGCATCCAGAGTCTGGTAGAGCCCTGATAGCTCGGTCTCAAGATTCAAGTTTGGGGTGTGCCGAGGCTGCCCGACGCTCTCGCTGGCCTCGGTGACATTTGCGTCTGCCCGCCATGGAACCTCCAGCCCTTGGTCTTCAATCAGCCTCCGCAGCTGATACGGACAATTACCAATCGGAAATCTAGCGCCCTCATGGTCGATTTCAAAGACGAGTACGGAGGATAATGAGCTGGCTTCCAGCTCTACCAATTGCTCGAAGGAGGTGTTTCCAGGACCCTGGAACAAAGGCGCAGTGCGTTGGCTGCGGTTGTCGCAATGGTACACCAAATGCGCAGATTGAAGCTTTCTCTGTAAGCTTGCGAGTGCCGGACCCCACGGCAGGCGACATGAAACCCGCAACTTGCAGGTGTCCAGAGTCGAGTAAAGTCTCGGAGTCTCGATGAGTTCAATATAGAACAAGCACCCCAGTAGGCGGTGGGCGAGGCATTTCAGGTATTCATCGTCGAAGATGCCGCCGCGATATCTAACTTCAAATTGTTGGGCGCCCGCCTTGCCTTTCGCGGCATTGGAAAGATTTGATATTTGTTCACCTTTCCGGATTCTGTTCGAAATTGTCTTTCCCAAATGCTGAATATGGAGAGACGGCCCATTTAGACATTGGATGTCGTCGAGAGTCCATCTATGATTACCACCAAAGCTGATGTATCTCTGCCTTGTGAATGGTGTCTGTTTCAGTTTGATCCCGTCAACTGAATGAAGCGCTCGTGAAGCCTTAGAGACAGACGAGTATCGGCAACATAAAGCCAAAGCAAAGTACGACCCCACACCGCTGCAGTGAACGACATCGAAATGGTCTCGGAGGGGCATGTCACCCAACATCAATTTCGCTTGTAGACTCTTTAAAAAGTCCGCGGTGAGGTATTTCTTGCTCAACGGAACATCCAGACGTAAAGTCCTCAGGGAGGCAGTGAGTGGCCGAGGAATCAATGTTGAACTATTCTGGCTCTGACAGAATGGGCAAATTGGCACGGTAAACTCTCCATTTTGCGAAATTGAAGCGTTGCCGATGGATCGTATACACGGGCCGCAAAGTTCGTGG
Source organism: Hansfordia pulvinata (assembly GCA_006538405.1). Taxonomy (NCBI): domain Eukaryota; kingdom Fungi; phylum Ascomycota; class Sordariomycetes; order Xylariales; genus Hansfordia; species Hansfordia pulvinata. The sequence goes on from BJKQ01000023.1 coordinate 114,252, forward strand.
CCGCAGTCGAGGGACTTCTCTGGGGTGACAACAGGCAGGCTAGGCAAGTAGTCTTGCTGAAAATGCCACGCAGGAAAGTCTGTGAGGATTTCAGGACACTCAAGTGGCACTCCGTGGCTGATTGGTTGGACTCGCGTGCTTCGTAGGCGATTTTGCAGAAACTAGCTTTCACAGACAACGCGGAGAGTTTGCTTCCACATGCCCGTACGGTTTCTTCAATTACATGGCTGTACATGGCTTTGTACATATCGTCGGCGAAGAACGCTATGATATATTAGTCACGTTCTCCGTCAGTCCGAGTGTACTGACCGTGTGCCCCTGCGGAATAGGCATTCGCATGGAGTGCTGAAGCGATGAAGTGGCTCAAGAGGCCATCGTTTTGATCGGAAACCATGCGCAAAAGCCATCTGATATTATGTGACAAGTCCGTAGAGTTGAAAGAAGACTTTCGCAAAGCAGATAAGATATCAAAGTTTTCAGTCATTCCAGTCGAGTAATGTACCAGTGCGTCGTGAAAAATCCGACGCAAATGACTGGCAGAAAATGCCCACCTCGAAGCGTGTCGCCGACTGAACATGTCGTCCGCTTGGGAGAGAACGGAGGAATTGACTTGTCGCGATGTCGGGAGTAGATGCAAGCTCTCAAAACTGTCCCAGAACAATTTCTCCACATCTTCTGGCTTGTACAGCTGTGTAGGGTCGGCCATTTGCTGAACCCTCAGCAAGTATCTCCACATTCTTTGTTTGAAATGTTGAGATGCGGATCCTGAGAAAGTTTCGCTCACGAGGATCAGTCGCGGTCGGGACCTGATGTCGTACCGTCGGAGGCGAATCCATGACGCAAGAAGGTCTAGGACACCAGAAAGGCCCAGATCATCGTCCATGAAAACGACAACAGTTTGGCAAAGACCTGCGATGAAACGAGACAATACGCTGACAGCTGCAGGGAAGATTGATGCCCCAGTGATAAGATCTTGTATGGTGTAGCACCCGGGGCGGCCATTTTCATCAAGTGGGGCTTTCACAGGCTTGAAGCGAAGCGCGGCTCCGCTGTCCACCAGAAGGACAGGCCTTTTAGGACCAGAGAAAGAATAGAGGCAGATTGCATCAGATTGTGTAGACCCCAGCGTGCGGGAAGCTGCAATGTCGCGAGATCGATCCCCCCTCCAATGACTTGAATCACGCAGGGGCCGCGTCTCCAAGATCGTCGAAAACCTTGTACGCGCTGTAGAATTCTTGGAGGATGAGCTTTTGCGGGCTCGAGAGAATTCGAAGCCAAGGGGTCATGATGAGAGCTAGCCAGATGAGACGTACTCGGGCAATTGAAGACGCACGGTGGTTTGATTAAACTTATGTGCGTGATGGGTTTTGGGGAGGCAGCCATCTCCCGCCCACACCGGTCGCATCCTGAATCGCATACCGCGGTGCTGAAAGCGGAAATCAGTGAATTAAAAGTGGACCGTTATCAGAAACCCGATTTCAGCTACTGCATGTGCCAATACAGTTGTGCATGCGCCAATCCAGTTGACTGGAAACCGCCCAGTCGAACAATGAGCGACTATGAAGATGTATCGTGGCGGGAGGAACAAGGCAAGAGCAAGACAGTATACCGTCCCCGGGAATACCGACGAGCCTCTGCCTTCGCGCTGCACAATGCTGAGTACAAGTCGCCGAGACGACGGCCCCATGCTCGATGCAGCCCGGTTCGACATGCTTGAGAAGCAAGGATTGACGACGCCATACGCAAGTCGGGCTTTGCGCGACTGGTATCCCGATCACCAGAGTCGGATGGGGAGATGTCGAATGGGGCATGTATGTCGGACTCTTACGGAGGTTCTTAATCAAGAAATAACCCATCGCGAACCAGAAAACCCTCATCGTCGCAGACGCAGGGGGTCGGTCCTACGGTTGGCGATTTCGAGATCGGGGCCGGTCGGCCAACAGGACGGTCTCAGACAGCCTAAATCACAGTTACAGGGTCAGCAGGCTATGTCTGTCTTCATGCGAGTCTGATTCTTAGCTGGCATCTGTTGGTGAAATTTCATGCATTTGTACAGTCGCACTGTAAGAACCCATTAACCGCGCATTTGCGTCATACAGGCGAGGTACGTGAGTGGTCACGACCACGCCGGGTGATAAAGTTTCCAAGCACACAGCGCAGCTGAATCGCTATGCCGGCCTTAAAATGCCCTGTGAATCACGTAAAGATCACGCCAAAGTCAATGTTTGATTATGGACCCAGTGGTACGCGGCTGAAGCTGCAGGCGACAACCACAGGGCAATGGGCAGCAACGTGGAGACAGCTTTGGGGCGTTACGGTGCTAAAGCCGAGCGGGCTCTAGGTGCTTAGGGCTATTGTCGTGCATGGATCTGGAGCGCCAAGTTCCGACCCGCGTATCAGCCAATCCAATCCACTACTTGCCGATCAACCAGATCCCCAGGTATCTCAGCCGACCCGCGTATGGATCGTTATGGAGCCACGAATGCCCGCCGTAAGATATCCGTCGACTCTCCGTCGACTCTCTGAACTCAGGTCTACACAGCCATCTCCGCACCCTCGTCGCTACAAGATGAATGCTGAACAGTGCGCGCCCCCTCCCCCCCTTTCCCAGCCGTGGAAATAACTTCAGCCATAATTACATCCGTTGCCATCAACGACAGCTACAAACACGCTGCAAGCATTGCTCCGAGGTCGTCTACGAGAGAAACCGCTCAAAGTGTAGCCAATCGAGTTCCGGGCGCCAGTGCCATCTTCCCAAGATTCCGTTCGCCAGGAGCAACACCCGGGAGAAATATAGCCACACGGACAAGCCGACCGTGGAGAGGTGATCCTGTGCAGTCGAGCGACAGGGCACAGCTATAACCACCCCGCTTGCAGCCAATTGTCTGCTCTATTTCAGGTCTACTGTCAAAAGGGCACGGGCTGCTAGACACACCGCGTGCAGCGACATCAAACTCTTCTCAGCCATGCCTGACCGGACCCCCTTAAGATGTGAGCCACTTGCATACCTGGGAATTTCAGAGCGATTTTCTGTAGAATCTCCAATCTCGACACTTTGCTACTTGTCCAAGCACACCTATCCCGATGGTGATATTGTGATATGCTCGACCGAGGCAGCGAAGCAAATACTAGAAAAGGCAAGCCGGAAGGTGCCAATTCTGATCTTCCTAGAGTGGAACACGGACTGGTCTTGCCTTGGCATGGGCTTATTCATCAATCATCTCTCGTCCTTCCCAAGTTTTAAGTATTGACGTCCACGACTTTCAGAAGAGCCATCGCCAGACGATCTGCGTCCCGGGCCCTGTGTCGGGATCCACATGTGTCCCGACTCTCTGATCATCCAGCCAAGTGCTACGATTCACGTGCCGTACTTCTTCACTGGCGTGGTGATGAGCGGTGCTATGCATTGCGACAACAGAGAGAAATTCCAGATTCTACGGCCGGCTCGGTTCGAGGCAGAACACTCATCCATCACACACGAGGATATAGCGGGAGATTGCACCCCGAGGGCTCGGCATATTCTTGAACTGTGGGAGATCGCGTGCCCGCGTTGGTCATGGGATTCCAGCCTGGAAATCCCAAGTGCGAAGCGATCATTGAGGTACGTGCTTGACTGTGCCTCGCCATAATCTCAATATCTTCCTGACAGAAAGCGGTGGTTCAGCGACTCCAAGTAGCGCCTGGGTGCTTGTGACGCCCTGCTCTGTTACGCCCTGAAAGATTTGCCGACTTCTCTTTCAGCCCCTTCCCATTTCCGCCCCTATTTTTACCCACCACTTCCGGGAAGCAGTCCTGCAATTTACAGCTAAGCGCCTTACGCCCCACAAGCTTTCGTAGGGCCAAAAAACAGTTTCGAGTCGTCTAACACTGACAGTACCTGATACTGGTGACCCGTACTGCCACCTTGCCCCATAGCTCAAAAATGAGGAGCGTGCCTTCATTATGCAAATTATGTCAAGATTAGTACTGTCGCTCTCAACGTCACTTATCAAGTCCTGACCAAAGCGCCGCAGCCTATCGTTAGGATACGCGCTCAACTGCCTGTTCGTCTCCGAACGCCTTCCGAGCAAGGATGGCCTCTGCCAGCGGTCCAGTCGACAGTGAGAAGCTTCATAGACCACCCACGACTTCTCACCTGAGCGCGAGCCCAGCGTGCTCTGTCATGTACGCTATATCCGAATATGCAGGTAATACCCCGTGGTCCACCATGCAGGTTGTTTCTTAGGCCAAGCGTCTCCACCACTCCGTTCTGCTTTGCAGCGACGATCGGAGCTGCAGCGTTAGCACTTCAACCACCAATCACCTGATGCCATTGTCACAGGCGCCCAAGCCTGCCAAATCGCAATGGGCAGATGGCCTTGCGCGGTCGCCAATACTATCGCCCATAGAGAATATTCAATTCATAAGGAAAGCTGTGGCGCTGTCAGGCAGTCGGAACTTGAGCGAGGCAGTAGTTCGCAGATCGGCTCGTGGCAAAGAGTCGCTAGATATCAGGACTAAAGCGGGGCAATATGGTGGGTGATGGAGGATATCGGGAGAATGCAGCGGGGAAACTGTTCCGGCGCGACTAAATAGTATGGTCAGCCTAAAGGCAACAGGCGGCTATTTGAGGTGCGTGTTGTGGAGCGAATGCTCTGTACAACACGCTTGGAGCCCTGTGTTGGAGTGGATTACGCGTAGGACCCGAGGGTGTGGTACCGACTGGATCTGGGCCCATCCTGTTATCAGCCATACCGTTTGAAGGTGGAAACTGCACGGACATAGATTTGGCTGGTTTCCAGTTCTCGTATTCCAGGACTTGTTGGCCCTAGGGGATGCGACAATACTGCAGTGTGATTGTGAAATGCATGGTCTGAGAAAGTCAGCGTGGATTGCCACACTACTGCAATGTGATTGTATTCCTCCAAACAGAAAGCAAGCAGGGGTTCCGCGCGCGAGGCTCAATCATGAAACCAACAGACAATCTACGCGCAAAGATAGCATCATCTAACTCCGCGGTAGTAGGGTTCTTCGCTAAGGAGCCAATGATCTATGGGCGAACAGATGAAGAGATTTCGTCTACAGATAGCAAATGTGTTGCTATATGTTGGTTCAACGCAAGTGGTTGGCTTACTTCATGTTTATCTGAGTTGTCGCCAGAAACCTCAGACTTGACAACATTAGACAGGCTGATGCGGACGACAGTGGTAACAACATTGAAATACGAACACCTTACCCTTGAAGGGACATCAGGCCAGGAGTATGCCTGCATTCAGTCCTCACGAGGGCTTTGCTGTCCTGTACCCTTGTTTACAAGCCAGCTCGCTTGCCCCATACTCGACCCAAATCTAGAAGTCGGAAACCGTATCGCTATCACTATCCGCATCAAATCGACTTGCTTGGCTCGGGTGATATGGTGCACCACGTGCGACCCGGGTGCGTCTCTGGTGTCCCCCACGATGTCCCTCTTGCATTCCCGGAAGGCCTCCGTGATCTGCCTGATGGCCTCCTCTGTCAACCCCTTGCTCGACAGCCCTCTGATAGTCCTTGAAGGTCTGGCTGACTGTTTTGGCAATCTTCGCTATTAACTGGTCTTGCTGGCTGATTTTGTGCTCGCACTGCTCGTTCACTGCCTGCAAAGCGACTAATTTCTCTTCCAGGCCGGTGACTGCTTGTATTCGCGACTCTCCCTCCTGGAGGCGTCTGTGCAACTCCCGGTTCTCTCGCTCGAGTTGGTTAGCTCGCTTCTCGAGCAAGCGTTCTCGGTGAGATAAGCGCGGGCTGGTTTTAGCGTCATGGGCGGGTCCCCACGACTCAGACGCTAGACGCGGGCGTTCATCTTGGCTGCTGCTGTCGTCCCCGTCACTTTCCATTGGAGGCAAGAAAAACCTTGTTTCGTACGGCCTGTCTCCAAAGCGAACTCGCTGTAGGCGGTTTGGGCTGGGATCAGACCCTGAAGACAGCTCCTCGCAGGAGGAAACCGAGCTTGGGGGTGACATGGACTGCACATGTTGCAATTTGCGCGGCACGTCCGGAAGTGGCTTGCCAAATGACTTCATGATCATAGACGCGGGTGATGCGGGTAAAAGATGAGTGAATCTACTCGAGATTGAAAGAGGAATGAAGCGAATGTCCTTAACGAAGCTGGCTAATACTACTGCGTATGATACTGGGTGGCCAATCTAGTTATAGTGATAGCCAGACGGCAGTCTGCTCTGTGTCCAGCAGAAACCGGAAAACGGAAACTAGGGTGTCGAAAATAGGCCTGAGGGGCCCAAGAGATCCACATAGCGCCCGCGTCCATCGCTCCTCACGTGACCCGGGTCGACATTCCTTGCTCCTCGTCATGGACGATCTCCGGATCCTCCAGCAAACCGCCACGTCGGAGGACTCCGACCAGGTCGTTAGCGAAATCGCGGAGGCCCAACTTGACAGATTGGATTGTTCTTTCCACCCGGGCAACAATTGCCTCGATTGTCTGGAGCCGAGAGAGAATTACAGCCATGTGTCTTGGTGCCTCGTATCAGTTACGGCGAGAAGCGACGTGGCACAGGGATTACTCACGCTTGCATCTCTCCATTAGCAGGAGGATATATGTATCCAGGGGTTCCGAGAAGGAAATCCGTGTCGGATACCAGAGGGGGCGTCGGCATTCTTCCTTGCGATCCGGGAAGCCCGACTCCCGAGTCGGCCCCTCCGAGGTATTGGAGCCAGTCCTCTGTGGACATATTGAACTCATCCAGCTTCAAGTCAATGTTCTCCATGATGGTGGCACGATTGTCGTCTTGGTAGGAGGGTATCGATGTAGGACGAATCTAGCCGTCTGCCATGTCACCGTTTCCTGTAGAAGTTTCTTGGATATATACACGGAGGTTCTTGCTGTTGGTCCGCATTTGGACGGGCCTACGTATGTTGACTCTAGCGCCAACTCGTCGACATGGCGCTGTAGCCCTGTTTCTACCGTTTGCAGTTTCCCGAATCAGAACCCTGCGTTTTGGACCTCATCACAATCGTGGCTTTTTCAGATGAGATATCAACAGCATGATACAAGACTAAGCCAGAATAGAACCTATATCGCAGCCCGGTGCACAACTGGCCATATGATCTAAGTACACACCTCAACGTTGTTCAAACCATATCCCTGTCAATTTTTGTTTGAGAGGCATTGATGTCATGAAAGCGTCGGAAAGAGCTGTGTCGCCAGACCGAATCGACCCCGGGGAACCAAACAGAGAAGACTCCTCCACGAGCTGGAATGGAGCACAGGGCTTGGGTGTATCTGAAGCAATTGCATTCACTTCCTCTTCACGACGCCTTTCACTGGATGATGAGTCTTCGCCGTCTGACGAGGAAGATTGCGAACCTGATCGCGTGAAAAGAGATTTCGGTGGTGATCTTCTTTCGGATATGGTCTCAAAATCATCAGGACCCATGTAATTTTCGGTCGGGACTCCATTTGAGCCCTGGAACTCGGCGAGAAACTCGGGATGTGAAGAGTATGAGTACCATTGTCCTTGGTCGAAGAAAATCACAGCAGTCTTGGCACTGAATTTCTTGTGGTAGGTGTTGGCTTTTTTAGCCAGGCCATAGCGGCGAGTCTTTGAATCCCGGTCTCGGCCCATATTGAGTGAGGTAGCAAAAAGAAAAAAATGCAGATGTCTGATCAAGAAGTGTTGAGGCGCAAAACTGCTGGTGGTGTACTCTATCGCTGAATACCGTGTCGGGGTGGCGTGCTTAAATGCTCACAGGACAGGTTTGGTCTAAATTAAGATGCTAGGTAGGTATGGCTCCACAACAAGCGCCAGCCAATCGTAATCGCACCGGGCCCAATCTTAGCGCACCCTCTTGCAGCATGATAACCGCGCGCTTATGGCCGGCTTCACAACTCGAAACTGGAATCAGGATTGAACATTCGCGAGAAACATTATCAGATTCGCACAGTGACGGTCTGGTACTATGGGCTTGTAAGAGGATAACTAATTTCATGGTCACAGGCCGACTCATACGTTGCTCCTGAAGCTTGATCACCGTGTAGGCCTGCTGTTCATGACACGCTGACTGTACGGATATGTGGTTTTGAATGCCAGTGCAACTCTCGCGAATATCGGAGCCACTGTTCTGCAACTCTCTCTATACTTCATGACACATTAGCCACCGAGCTATCACGACTGATTTCCTAAGCGAAACAGTGACTTGAAACAAGCGTATAGGTTTGGTTCTGGTATTCAAGATGGGATTTCAGTCGTCGGATATATTCAAAGAACTTACACAACAATACTTGGCTAGACGGACTTCATGATGAAATGAAAGACTGCTACCGAGGCACGCGCTTCGCACAGCCTCTACAACGCACTTAGGGGACAATAGTGTGGAGTGGGCTACCTTTGTGGAACGGAACAGTTTCTTCACAAGGATATGCCCCTGATAAGACAGGAACATTCCTACGGACAACAACCGTGGCAGCGTAGATGGGCATGTGCGCGGCCGGAAATTTATATATAGCCATTCCTCCAAAACTATGCAAATCAATCAATCAATCAATACGGTGTAGATGAATATATAGAAGATGCAGAAATCAGATTGTATTTGCTGGAAATTTCGTCAGAACTCAAAAGAGCCCTGAGTGTGTTCAGTGAGCGTTCAGCGACGTTTTTTCCAATGATGTCCTCCAAAAGCTCGAAAGATTGGTGTCTTTCCAGAGGGGTCTCGTCGATTTGGATCAGCCCCCAACAGAAGCAATGCCGAAACGAGTTGATCATGCTTGTTTTGGGCTGCCAAGGCCAGCGCCGACTCTCCAGGGCGAACTTCTGAATCAATGTTCACCCCATAATGCAGAAGATATCGAACCGTGCCCAAGTTCCCGTGCCACGATGCAACGTGTGGAGCTTGAGGTGGGGACTGTCCAGACGGGCGTGACCACTTGCTGTAACCAGGATCACTAAGATCGTTGAAGCCGTACAGCGGACTGCTGCCGCCGTCAATGCAATGATACCTGCGTGGTTCTGTATCCTGGTATCAGCCTATTGTCGGGGAAGAAGGTTGACTGAAGCATCATGGTCCTGAGTGGCCGCACAGATAAGGGCAGTACTCCCATCTGCACTGGTGGCATCCGAATTGAAATTTGTAACGTTGGCCAAATGACGTAAATTTGCAGTGTGTCCCATGAACGCGGCTAGTGTTCCAATGGTATGGTTTGTATTGATCAGCATCCAGCTCAACGAACCCATTTTCATCGGCATAAGTGCTGAGCAGCGACAATACAGCGCCTGTACTCCCTGAAGTCACCGCGAGAGAAATTGCCGTTTCCCAGTCTGTATCTGGAAGATGGAAAGGAACATCGGGGTGGCCGATGAGAAGTTGTGCAATGTCTTCTCTTCCAGCTTTGATGGCCAACATTGGTGCTATTTGTTGCAATTGATTCGACCTGAGGAGGTCAATCCCCGGGAAATACAAAGAATGGATGACACGCAATATCCATCCGAGTTTTGAGCTGGTTCTGACAGCGGCGTACAGAGATTCTCGTCGGGGAGGTTGGCATCGATATGAGGTCTCTCGAGAAACTTGCAGATCTCCGGAATAAAATTGGTCGGACAGCATCGAACAAGTCATCAAATCACGGCCGTGGCAGGATCGTGGAAGCACTATCACAGCATGGGGCGACGATCACAACGAAAGGCCGCAGATTCATAAATGCCCTCTCAAAGGCATCGCTAAAATGGAACTTGGGAATCGTCATCATGCTTCTCCAAAACGGTGCGGACGTCAAATCGCCTGCTGCGGGTCACGGAAAATGGTTCTCACCCTTCTTAAAGCAGAAGCGAAGGCCAACGCGTACGACATGGCGTACGACAGAGTTCTTCACGCGGCTGCATCAGGAGGACATGTGAAAATTGTGGAGTTGCTCCGAGAACGAGGCGCCAGCCCCAATGGTGCTGGTGCGCTCAAGGCGGCCCTGAGGAGTGGTCTGACAGACACATAAGCAGGCTCCTGTCTATAAACCAAACTCGAGAATCATTTTCTGGATCAGATGGTTTTATATTTGAGCAACGCAGACGTCACCACTTCTTCGCAAACACACACTTTATAGATTATCCGTGTGTGTGTTTGTGTGTGTTTGTGTTTTTAACCGTGCTCCCTTGGAAGTTATTGGGACTTTATAAGAACATCTTCAGCCACAGCTTGCAAGCTACCTGGTTTGTTGACTCAATCATTCCGCTGGCTACCCAGGCTAGTCTAGCCATAGTGGGTTAGACAAATGCACGCTAACATCACAGGTCAGAAGACTTATCTAAGCGGGCCAATGGAGTGCGTGTTCTACATCATTCAGCTACGCTAAGCCAATCACGGACACATTGATCTCAAATTTCTGGACTGCTATCAAATGTAAACAACGCGACTTGCAACGCGTCATTACGCATTTCATCATTCAACTACCAACACCAGTCGCCATGGACAATCGGGCAGATGAACTCCAGAGGCTCAAGCTACTTCTCGAGGAAGCGAGGCGCCAGCGAGAAGAATCGGATCGCCAGCGAGAGGAATCGGATCGCCAACGAGATGAAGAAAACCGCCGACGACAAGAAGCAGATCGCCAGCGAGATGAAGAAACCCGCCGACGACAAGAAGCAGATCGCCAGCGAGATGAAGAAAATCGCCGACGACAAGAAGCAGATCGCCAGCGAGATGAAGAAAATCGCCGACGACAAGAAGCAGAAAAGGCCGCTCAGTCATCACAACCACAATCGCTCCAAGATTTTCTCAAAGGCTCCCATGAGCTGAGCCTCGCCATCAAAGTTGTCACTGAACCCTCTTCGACCACCCAGGGCGACACGACAAACCCAACAGGCCGAATCTACCCGCAGCAGATCGTTCGCTGGCAGTCCTTCCCCTCAGAGCAAGAAGCTATCTGGAACGTCCTGTCGACGGGGTCATCATTCCCCTCCGATCCCGTGTTTCCCTCCTCGACTCAGCTTGACTACGTCAAGACCCTTATTCGCCCTATCAGCAGCGAGCTCGGGCTCCGCGACTTCGAGCGTGACACAGTCGAGAATATCGTCCGCAAATTGTTTGATGCCACATACAATGACAAGCACCTGCGATCGGAACTGGACTTGAACGGCACACTCTCGTTTGAAAGCCATACAAATTTGGGCGAGATTGACGAGTCTCTCACCAGCTCCATGGAAGCCATGTCCGTTGGCGCTCATCCTCGACACCCAGCTGCTCCGAGGATCAGGCGGAAGGCCCGGGGCAAGGGAAATCGCGCCGACCAGTTTTGTATCTACGAAGATGCATTTGGTCAGAAGGTTCCTGCTGTGGCAATCGAATACAAACCACCCCACAAGTTGAGCCGCGACACCCTTGTCACTGGTCTCTTATCCAATATTCAACCCGAAAAGGACATCATCCACCAATCTGGCGAAGGCTTCGAGTTCACAGCGCGGAGGCTCTCGGCTGCCGTCATCACACAACTGTTCTCATACATGATTGGCAAAGGTTTGCAGTACGGGTATGTGTGCACTGGGGAGGTCATTGTCTTTCTGCCCATCACCGACGACCCTGCCATCGTCGAATATTACATCTGCATCCCCAACGAGGATGTGGTAGACGACGATGATGCCAAGATCCACCGTACGGCTGTGTCTCAGGTTTTTGCCTTCGTTCTTCAGGCTATTCGTGCCGAGCCACCCCCAGCAGCGTGGCACGATGCGGCGGAAAAGTTTGGTATCTGGTCTGTCGAATACGACGACGTGCTCAAGGACATTCCGCTCAGTGAGCGCAAACCAGTGCAAGCTTCTCCTTACATTCCCTCGCGTTGGAAGGCCTTTTCTCGATCCCCAATCCGCACTCGATCCCGATGCAAGCCGCATGGAGACGATTCACGGCAAAGGGACAGTGATGATGATGACGAAGGAAAACATTCATCGCCATCGCCATCGCCAACGCCGGGTCCACCTGCTCGTCTCGCGCAGAAAACTTCTCGTGTGTCACAGACTCGGGGTCATCGGAACAGTCAACGGCATACCGAGAGCGTCACCGGAAAAACTAGAGTTCATGACCGTCCTTATTGCTCCCAGGAATGTCTCTCTGGCCTTGCGCGTGGGGGCTCCATGGACAGGAGGTGTCCAAACCTGAGGGATCACAGGAAGAAACACCCCAAGCTATCCAGGTTCATCCAGCTCATTCGCGGCCAACTCGCCTATGATCGAGGTCGCAACGCGGATTGTGCTCCTCTTTATCTCTCCGGTGCTCTTGGGGCGCTCTTCAAAGTACGACTGTCTTCGCACGGTTACACCTTTGTCGCCAAGGGCATGGAGCGTCTCGACTTGGATCGTTTACAACATGAAGCACAGGTTTACGCTCGGCTTGAACCCTTGCAAGGGCTATGTGTGCCAGTGCTTCTAGGGATGGTCGAACTGGTTTTGCCTTACTACTACGACCATGGCGTTTTTACCCATTTCATGCTTCTGAGCCATGGCGGGAGGCCTTTGTTCGACCGCACCAGCCAGGATGAGAAACAGACAATCCTGCGCAAGATTGATATTGCTTATCAAAAGATACACCGTCTCGGAGTGCTCCACCGCGATGCGGAAGCGCGGAACCTGCTTTACGACGAGCGACGAAGAGAAGTCATGGTGATCGATTTTGAGAGGTCTGCAATAAGTGATGTCGAGGAGTATGTACATAGGTACCGTGTGCCACTTGGAGAACTTGATGCGGAGCAAATCGTGCAGAGGAAGAACATTCTGGAAGGCCTCAAATCTGTTCACAGACCCGGAAAACCAGATTGTTTTCAAGACGAGCTAAACAATGTCAGGCACGCGGTAGCTCGTATCTTGGGGTAGTCTTGTATGAATGATGAAACACTGGGCTCTGCCAGGATGTAGCCCTAGAGCTGGTCTTTGAACATGACTACAAAACTAATTCCAGCATAAACTTTGACCGTTCAGTTAAATGAAAACCCCGGCTTAAGTCTTAATGGCAATCGATGCATACTTTATGGAAAACCGACTCTTTGAGTATTTCATTGCCTTTCTGCTTTCGCATCACTCGCCTCCACAGGTCGCAGTGGGCGAGAAACTTAAGCTTGCTTGGTGAAAGCACGCCTCTGCACTGGGGGACAGAAGAAGAACCTCAGTCGTGCCATGTTTTAGCGAGCTTTCTGGGCTATCTTAGCGCATCTGGAGCCTATTTAGCGATCCATGCGCGGACCCAGTAAATCTAATTCCTATTTTAATAACCTCTGAAACCGTCATACCAGCCGCGAAAACTGGGTGCAACGCAGTCCCATCGCTTTACGGAGCATTCAAGTCAACTTGTGACTCAATGATGCAAATGATCGTGCCAGGTGAGATTTTTTCAGTGGTTGCGAGAATCTTCAAGTTCTATAGAGAGATCTGATCCTTCTCCAGGGTGCTAAATAAGCTCAGCTGGCCATGAAGTTCATTTCTCTTCTTCGGAGTCGACCGAGACACTGCTGATGTTTCTGCCATCCACTTTTCGCTTCTATGTCCATCAGGGAGCTCGGTACATACCTGATCTGCCTGTTCTGCGGGGGTTGACGTGCTATTAAGCAGCAGTCGGCTCATGAGGGGCTTAGCCATACTGACAGGCCACAACCCAGTCCATTTCCAGCCACTTACAATGTTCTTGCTTGTCAGCGCCGCTTTCCTTGCGTTACTGTAGCATATAATGAAATTCCTTTTGCCTGTGACTGTGCTCGCATCCCATTCGCTGAGCAATCCAAGCTCCTTCTTATAGGCGGCCTTCAAAGGTCCGAAGACCGACTGGTCCAGAGGCTGGAGGACATGGGACGTGTGCGGCGGCAAGAAAAGCAGGTAGATATTGTTCTTCAAGCACAGATACATGAATTCCGTCGTTTCATGGCTTCCGTGTCCATCCAGAATAAGCAATCTGACCTCTTGAGGGCTCGCGGGCTGGGTGGAAGGGATGAAGATCTCCTCCAGCCATTTCACAGCGGTAGAATCCGAAGTCCACCCATTTTCCGTTGCCTCAAACCTCCAGGATGCATAGGGAGTGAGATCTAGAAAAAACTATTGCTGTTGTACCGTCTTTCCCTTGTATATCACAAGCGGAGGGAGTGACCTTCCGGTGGCGCAGATGCACTCGATAAGGGACGTCCAGGCACGCGATCCCGGCTGTTTCTTTAGAAGTGAGCAAGTCTCTGACGATCCTAGTACGAGCCCATTTGATCCTTGGCCCTCTAAGATGCCTGTCTCGTCCATGTTGTATCGGTTACTGGCCTTAATAGCCTTGATCTCGGGAACAGCGAGGTGCCTGAACCATTGCCGAATAACATTAGTGGAGGCGCCATTAATACGTTGGAAATCGATTGCTCTGCTTCTCTGGACCCTTACTGATGGATTCCTTTTGATAAAAGCCTGAACCCAGTTCCTTCCGAGGGGCTTGAGGTCCCCATGGATCCGCAAGATCCGCTCGGCGAAATTTTTAAGCTGTTGATGGGTTGGAGGCAGGCCAAGGGCGGCCTGGACCCGGATCCATTCAGCTAATTGACTCTCTTCTATCGGAGAAAGCCTCTGGAGCTCAGAGAAGGCCATATCTCTGGGCTGCTGGCCTTTCATGCGGTTCACCAGTGTCGATCGTGGTATGCCCCATTTGAATGCGGTTCTCTTGACACTCTGGCCATTTGTGACAGCCTCAAGAGCTTGAGAAATGTCTGACTCGGTGTATTGAGGCATATCAGTCGGTGAACTATTTTGTCCAAATTTGGGAGTAATTGAAGCAGGATTGAGAAAGTTGGAAAAAGTTGAAGCTGGATGGTTGTCCCGGGGATGAGGCAATTTTAGGGTGACCGAAAGTAGGTGTAGGACGTTACGCAAAATCTGCCCGGTACATTTCTTTAAATAGAGATGGGATTCTTATCCAGTTTTCATCTCAACGCACCTTCAACATTCGTCAACGATGCGCCTGCAGTAAAATAGAACACTTCTGGGCTGGGAATCCTAAATGATTTCGAGTTTTACTGACGAATGAAACAGCACAAAGACCTTGCTCGCGCTGTCTGAGCAGTGGGAAAGAAGGTTCATGTGTAGATGTTGCACAGAAGAGGCGAGGACGGCCCGGGTTAGGCCGCGATCAGAACTCGCGTCTCGAATCCATCCGAGATGGACAGCCCACTGGCCGATCGCAGGCTTATGGCCAAATCACACACAGTCCTCGACTCATGTCTCTCTGTTACAACACATCCTTAGATGATATTTGTAGCCGAAGAAGTCCAAGCTGTGGAGTGAAAAAGCCTGGACCATTTCTGAAATCGAATAATACCGGCATCTATTCCTCCATTGCAATGTCAGCCCGCGCCGCGGAGGCTGCTGCCTTTCTGACAATGGGTATGAAAAATGTGATCGCCACTCCTCCGTTTGTCGACGAAATCGGATCACATCTAATTATTGGGCAAAGCCTGGTGGACCTCGTCGTCTCTAAAGATAAATGGCGCGTCGCAAGCCTCCAGAGATCAATGAATGACAAGCAAACACAAAAGGAGGCAATCTACCTGCCGCCGATGTTCGAACGACAGGACGCTCACAGGATCATTCAACGGCTCCCACCCACTTCTGAAGTCATTGGAAAGCTTCGCATGGATTTACAAGGTGTTATGACCTTTGACACACCAGACGGTCAGCGGCAATGCCAAATCCGAGTTGGGTTGTGCAAAGAACGATCGATCTATTACATTGCCCTACTGCTATGTTCATCAGTCCGAGTCGCGCCGCCGGAGGCGGGTTATTTTTACCCTCAGTATCGACCGCCCCGATTTCAATTACCAGATGTTCCGCATTTATTGCCCTTGTCAGCCTCGTGCGATCAACTGTAACCCTGGCACTGGGAGCCCACGGGAGGAAGCCCCATTTTTCACACGTTTTCTCTGTCCTAGACGCCCTTTCCAGTCTCACCCGATTGTGGTTAGGATAGGGCCTGGGCATGATCAAGATGCGTCATATGGAATGCCACGGAGTGATTTTGACGACCCCGATCGCGCTCGATTCGCAGTTCAGTTGCCACCGATTCGTCATCATCAGCGTCTCGACCTCATTAGACCTCCCGAACGAAGCGGCCGAGTCAATATTGGTCGACTTATTGAGAATCCCGGTTTGAGGTAATGCAATCAAGTCGACACACCCATTTGGACACCCAATGATTGAATCGAGCTGGACCATGTTGTTGTTTAACCGAGTTCGATTTGTGCGTCACTCAGAACACTGAGCGGCCTTGCTTTCTCTTTTGGGTTATTGGCAGGAAAACACTGTACACGATCCGTTCAGTCAGAAGCTCACTGAACATCGTATCTATCCAATGTTTGTTCACAACCACTATCTTCCAACATCATCGGTGCTTGTGATATGATTTTACAACAAATCTGTATCATCAGCATCTCTGTCCAGGCGCTTTGGGTTCAGCTTTCTTCAAGTCTCATTCAATCATTTTTCCTCCGATAGATAGTTATGGTGTCCTACTGTGTTCTTCATGCAATGATTGTAATGTATGTTTTCCCCGAGAGTGAACAATGTAAAAACTATGGGTAATGATTGGTGACGCCGGTGACTTGTTGGGACGTCAACCTGCAAAGGAGGCTTCATGACTTAATTCTCCCTAGCCAAATCTTCTCCTACTGCACAATATCTTCATACTGCGAAGTTGAGCCCCCATCGTTCAGACAAAAGCTTCATTTCATAGCTTTTTGGTTATGAATCAATCTTCTTGATTTCACGACAAACAATCAACATCGACATGCATCAATCCGGGAAGACGCAATCAACAAGCCAAGGCGCCCGCTCCCATCTAGAGGATTGTCGGCGCAAGCAACTATTGTCACCAGTTGCATTTCATACCTGATGGCCGTCTTGATCGGTATATTCCTTGGTTGCGGTTCCATCGAGAGCATTCTGCTTCTTGCCTTGGGTCATTTGTACAACAACAGTTCTTTCGGCAGTACAGCCTGGCTGTCGCGCAATCTTCTCAATGTACTGGAGTGACTGGCTTCCTGCTGGGTGCTACCTCAGTAGCATTGGGCTCATGCGCTCTATCATTCTTTCATCATTGGCTGGGCCTTATTGCATTAGTCATTTGGACGACCATTCACATTCAGGATATGTACGTTCTGGCTCATTCCACGCATTGGTTCTTTCCTGGTTGCGATTTTTGGTCCGCTGTGAGTTGTAGGTATAAACACTGCGGAGACAATTTACGCTGCTCGATCAGTGTCTTTGTTATGTTGACTTTTGGCTGATGGCGATGTACATTCTACATGTTGGTATTCGAAGTTTCGATCCGCACGAGGAGACCCCCTTGAAAAATCTAATTGTAGTTTTGAAACCCTTATTGGGGCTCATGATGTGCGAAGAAAGAACTTGCAGCCGGTGTAGAACATGGATGCCGGACGTTTACACTGCTACTAATACATTTACGAAAATTGATGTTTGCCGAGGGAGAGACATCCTTCTGGTTTCTGTTTGTCCTCAAAAAATTTGTTTAGTGTGTACTAGTTCGCCACGCTTCCATGTGTTTATAGGAGCGCTGCCTCAAGAAACAGGGGCTTCGGTGTAAGCCCAAGGGGTAATCTGGGCGAATATTCAGTCAGGCAAGGTGTGGTGGACAATGGGATGAGTTTGTAGAACGACCAACGGGCAAGTGACCAGGAATGGCGGTGCCTGCCTCTTCGACGTCGGTCGATCATTCGGTCTACCCGAGTATGGCGAAGTGAATTTGGTGTACCTTTGCCGAACTGAAAAAGAAGGGCTACAATCAAATGCGATTTTATGCTACTCGCAGTAGGAACTGCACAATAGGTACATGCCTGTATTGTTTGAAGAGTAAGATGGTGCTACAGAAGCACAAAGCATGAGACATGAAGAATCAAAGTTAATGGCAAGCAAGCCTCAGTGGAGTGAACAGAAATTCTTTCAAAGCAAGGCGAAATCGATCATATCGTCAATAGAAGCGTGCAGCTCATCCTAATAGGCTGGACAAAATTGATAGTTTTCAAGCTAGACAGTTTCGTATTGATTTCTCCTAATAACACGATATGCGAGTAGATCGTAAAGCGACATCGGTCGAAGAGCGTCTGTAGCTTGTTCTCCAGATCTCTCTAATTTCTTCAACACCAAAAAGTCCCAATAGTCTTTCCTGTATTGATAATCAATCCATGAAGATAGAATCATCGACGATAGAGTGCAAGAAATAAGAAACGTCCAACCACCATTTGAAGCAGACAACGTTTGGAATGTGAGTGTGAACTTGAGGACTTTACTCACTTGCCAAACCCAACGCACCTTGATGGCGCCGACGAAATATTCGGGCGAACGCTCGCAAGCATGCCACTGATGAGAAGCAACGTTTCTGGCCGTTGTGTTGGATGGCTCCACCCTCCACCATGTGGGAAGGGTGCACACTTCCGAACGCCTGCTAGGCCCATTGAGCAGGTGGTTTTGATGTATCGATTCCGGTTTAGCTTCTAGGTCTCCATCAAGACCTCCACTCGGGCTACCTTTCACTGCACCATTCTCTTTGATTTTCTTGGCAGGCTTGCCTACGCGGGGTATTATTGCAGCCTTGGCTCGGGGACCACATCAGGGGACCTTGATAGAGGACCATGCTCGCGGGCACTTCGGCGATGGGGCAATGCAAAAGCCGATCGTGACCGGCCTGCATAACGTCGCGCTAAGTTGCTGACAGACCTCTCAAACGTAAACGAACATCTAGCCGACACCTAGCGGGTTGCACTAGGTTAGGGTTTACTCGTAATCCCGTGCCCCTACCCACTGAGGGCTGTCGCCAGGCCTGTACGCACTCACAAAAGTGACGCCCCTCACCTTTACCTACGTGATGTCTCTCGTGGCGAACGAACGGAGCTGGGTTGCCTGTAGGTGTTTTCGCACGTAGATCAATGATCTCGGCCGAGTCGCGTCGCTCTCCCAGCAATCGACTGGTGAAAAGACATAGTATGCCGGATGTGTCTTGACTGCCATTCTCCTCCTGGGTGGCACCCCTACCCACGGTTCCTGCATCAGGATGACGTCCGCTTGCTCGGCTCCGTGATCGGCTAGGTTTAGGGCTAGCTCGGTGGGGTCAAGCAGGCCCTGACCGCCCGCCACGTTGACTGAATGGGCCACCAGGTGTCTGTTGCGTTTTTCCCTCAGGCGGGGATTTGTCATGGCTGCACGACGATTGTGGTGGCGGACTGGTCGTTCTTCTTCCCTCCAGGGCTTCGCCTTGTTCCAGCTTCGAAGGGCACTGCTCCTGTTGTCTCTATCTCCATGTCGGACTCGAAGGCCGATCCTGCTGCCGCCGCCGCTGCCTTTCTGGCTTCGTCAATCGCGTGTGATCTTTGGCGACTGCCTGCCAGCCGGATCTCCCGCATCTGCTCTGAGCTTGGCTTGTGAACCACTCCCTTCTCAATCTTCGGTCTTGCTGGGCATTTGGGGAAAATTGCCGCATGGGGCCCCTTGCAATTGGCACACCTCTCCACTGGCTGATTACAGTCGTCGTCGTGCTGCTTCGCGCCGCACTTGGGGCATATCTCCCTTTGACATCTGGGGTCGCGGCTGTGGAAACCATAACACTTTGTGCACTGGTCGACCGTTGGTTCAAAGTAAACCCGCTTGGAGGTCAGCGAGTGGGCAAATAATTTGAAAGGCTTCTTGATCTCCTGGCTCGTAGCAATCATCCAGGTCACCTCCGCGTCGGTTTCTTTGGTATGTCTGGAGACCAGGCATCGCACAGGTCGGGCTCCTGTCTGCGCCTCGGTCTCGTCGGATACTGCTTGATGGTCAATTTCCACAGTGAGTCCTTCGGCACTCATTACTCTTCTCGGGCAGCCTTCGAGCTTATAGTGGTGCCATTTCACGTGGCTCTCAGTCTTCCTAGCTTTCAAAAGGTCGGTTATTTCAGCGTGGTAGGCCAGCAGCTTCCCTTGGGCCGCCTTGTCCCTTGGGTGGAGCGCGAAGCCTGAGGGACATCGGGAGACCTCTCGCAGCTCAAGACTGTTAAGCTTCAGTTTTCCTATTAGTGTCGTCTTGACCCCGTAGGATTCTAGGCGGCTGTTGTCCATGCGTACGAAAATTCGGAGTTCCTGCCCGCGTACGAAAATTCGGAGTTCCTCCCCGCGTTTCTTTGTTTCCGTGCTCTCTTGAAATTTCGGTTGGTTGCTTGGGGCGGCTGTTGGTCCCGATGGCTGTTCGGTGCCTGCCGCACCACCTGCGACTTGGGAATAGGTCAGTTTGGTTGCTTTGCGCCCTCGCTGTTCGGCTTGTCTCTGATGTTGGCTGGCGCCACCGCCGTCCAGCCAGGTGCTCAAGAATTTGGCGAAGAAAGCCTTGAACTCAAATTGCATATGGAGACAGGTCAGTTTCCGCCTTTTGCAAGGTGTTATCAACAGAGGCTGCGCGGTTCCAGAACAGCTTGAGCTTGGATTCGAGTAAAAGTCTCTTTTTGCAGGATGCAGGCCACCTGCGCCTGGCAAGTGCTTTGTGGGGGTGCCTGGTCGTGGTAAATCTTGTATGCGCGCGGGTAGATGGTGTCGTCAGACTGCGGGCTGCTTGTACGTGGTCGTTTGATCCCGGTTATGCTGTGAGCGGCTCCAGCTGTACCCTTGCCGGTTGGGGTGATGATGGCACGTAGCCAGCCTCCACAAACCTTGACGGGGTGTTGAGGATGTCGGAGAGAATATTCGGCCGTAGCCCACAGGGTCAGGGCGGCCGAGACCTTTTCTCGGAGCCTGAGCAGTGCCTGGACCGGGATTATGTGCTGGGTTGCCCGGAGGCTCGCCGGGTGCGGTAAGCGTCCGGGCGGCAGAGATTTCGTGGGCCGGAGCAGTAGAAACGTACGAGGTTCTTGGTGCTGGAGCCGCCTTTTTTCGAGATAGCGCCCTAACAGTGGAGCGCCAAGAAATTAGTTGTAAAAGGTTGCGTGAGCGGTGGGTGATGTTGGTGATAAATATGCATGGGTGGCACGTAGCGCATGCATGGGCACATATGAGGCGCCTACGTTGGCCGTCCCTAGCCAGTCATACGAAACCGGCGAGACGAGCCACATGAAAACAGCATCCACCGCAGCGCTTAACCCACGAATCAATGCCTGGTCCAAAGCGAATCCACAGTGGCTTGTGCCAGGGGGCTGACTGCTTTGACATAAATACGGTATTGCACCCATGCTTTTCAAGAGGACAGACGCGATTCTTATTGAATGCACCTCACCACTCTTCGTATACTGAACGCCATGGCAGACCCTCTCAGTATAGGCGCATCAGTACTCGCCGTTGTCACAGCTGCCATCAAGTCTGCTCAGTCTCTTCGTGAGGCGGTAGGAAGGTATCGCGACCGTGACCGCCGGCTGCAAAAGCTCCAGGGCGAACTCCAAGACCTTACCAACATCTTGACAGCACTTCAAGACGCCACCAGTGTCGACACATCTATTTTCTCTCTGTTAGAAGCGCCTGTTCAACGATGTCACCAGCTTTGCTCTGATTTTGAGAAGTCTATGAAGGCTTTCAGTGAAAAATCAACATTAGGCATCAGAGATTGGGCCAAATTGGAGTTTAGGAGAGGCGACATCAACGATTTTCTGGACACATTGATGGGATATAAATCGACTCTTTCCGTGGGCCTGGGCACCGTTACCATGTCAGTACCCCTCTTACATAAAGCTTGGCTTGCACTGATTGCCTGTTGCATAGGCGAATCTCTCGGCTCTCTAAGGAAGTTCTCGAAAACTACCATGAAATGATCAAGGACACGACCTATAGTCTCGAGTTACACCTGCAGCGAATTGACGAAAAAATGGCAAATGTCCCCGAGGACAGTGGCTTAGCATCCGCAACTATCGATCTCAGAGACGAAAAAGCAGTAACCGAACAATGCCTTGCCATCTGCGAGAACGCCCGCTCGTTTCTCCAAAATCTGAAATCCAGGGCTCCCGCACTGGGTAGAATTCCTTCCCACACCGATTCAGGCAATGGCGACCACTTTGAGGCACAGATAATGGCACGGCAAGCTCTTGATGACAATCGAGAGAGGTTAGCGGAAACAGTCGGGCGCTTGACCGAACGACTTTGCACCCTGGGTTCAGCAAGTGGGCCCGAACATGCGCAGTTACAGCAGGACATCAGTATCTCAAAACAGTGCCTTGAAGTTTGCAAAATGGCATCAAATCAGGCGTCCAAGCAAAAGGTCTACAAGATTGGGGAGGCAACAGCCGACGGGGATAGCGATCAAGTCGTCGTTTCCACCATGGCCGATTTTTTTGATGTGAAGAAGGCATTGGCGAAAGAAAACTCTGCACAGTTGATTGGCTTGATGTCAGAGGAGTCTCTTCAGCAGCTTTCTAGAGACCGGTACGGCAGTCGTTTCGGTGCCAAAGCGGAGCCTCAGACCACAGTTGTTTCCGCTTCCATTCCTAACATTGTGCTGGATGAGTCCGGCCGGTCACAACAAGGGAGTCAAGACGTGAAGCCACCAGTCAACGCAACTAATGGCCGCAAGCCGCTTCCGAACGAGATAAGGAGAAGGACGACAAGTGAAGATGAGAATGAGAATATTCGTTAGACCCAAGTTTTGGTTTTTGGTCAAATGTCGTCTGATAAACTCCTAGCTCATTGCTGAAAGAGCTGCCCCTGGTGAGACCATTTTCAGCTTTAATGCGGTGGGCCTTTCACGCACGTTGGCTTTTCATGTTTCTGCCGTTGCCATCGATCATTCACGCTCACTAGATTATTCGCAGACACAATTTTCCGAGTCGATGCTGTATTACCCAATACCTTTCTTCGGTAGCTAGTATGATAACTATGGCGATTCTGACCTATGCACCCTGGCGTATAATATGATATGACTGATTATCTCTGACAATAGATAGATCGAGGTCGACCCTTGGTTTACGCTTGGCCCAGATTGCATCCGTGAGATGACTCGGATACTCCGATAAGTTACAAGGTGAAATTTCTACAGCAATTATGTCAGCGTTGGTCGGTATACAGAATCGGATTCACTGGGCACATATTTCTCACTTGCAGACCACGGCTGTAACGGTGCGTAATATTCAGCGCTTGCGTGTATCTGTTGATTCGATTGTGCTCCAGGACGGACGAAAAGAGCAGTCCACAATGAAAAGTGACGCTGTATTTTATTATATGGTTGCGTTTCGTGACGTCACGTCAAACCAGACGTTGCAGGGTAGCATCACGGTGAAAAAACACAAATGTCATGGTTCAATGTTGGACAAATCCTAATGGATCGATGTAGTGATAAAATGGCAGATCATGGAATGTAAAGCATACCACCCTTTGTGATTATGACAAGTCACGCACCTATCCCACAATACGAAAGTGATAGCAGCTGATAACGGCAGAAACTGGGCTCATGCGATGAGGATAGGGCCACAAGGATCATGTTGACTGCTCGTGCAAGTACGACATTCCGTCATTCAGGCGAAGCTGTAGCTGGGTGAGGGCAAAACCCCTCGTTCATGTGAACTTTACTCTAAAAGGTACCGTTCGACCACTTGAAGCACTCCTGGTGGTGTTCTCACGGGCGACTTAAGAGCTTGAGCAGCCTCTAGCAGCTGAAGATCTCCGCGGGTGGCAGCCGGCCTTACGATTGATTGATTGATTGCGTTTAACGTGGGTTCCATCCCTAGAAGGGCCTGCCACGCCTCCCAGAGCCGTACATCGCAGGGTTGTGGAGGAGTCGGTAAATACATTCTGTACGTCGCGCACGTGCCCATCCCCGTTATTGCGACCGTCTGGATGTAGCCATCCAGCCTTGAACCTCCATTCCTCGTTGGCTATCTTGGGCAAATGCTCGTGAAGAAGCCGCTGCTCTCCACAAACTTGGCCCACTCCGCACTACCCTCCCCTAATAAATGAGTGAACTCTGCCCGAGGCACATGCCTCGGCAGCAGTCTGTTACCTCGCAATCTTCTGCAGAAGAAGATGTGCTGAGGTGACTTTCTCTCCCCGCAGCTGCAATGGATCTTGGTGTCCTCGTGCTGGAAACGCTCGTGGTACAGCGCGAAGTCGCCATGGCCGCTTCGTGCTGCTAAAAGCCGGTGGATCGTTTCCCGTCGGAAAACGGCCAGGTGTTTGGAAACCGCTGGGCGTCGATAAATCTTCTGGTATCGCGGTTCGACCTGATTCCTCCACCAGGACTTGAATTCCTCTCCATTGACTTGCCTCGTATGCCTCTTCACCCACGCAGCTGTTGGCGGGTCGTCGTGAAGCAGGCTCATTCTGGCACCTTCTCTGGCCAGCCGGTCGGCCGCTTCATTGCCTTCAATATCGCAATGGCCAGGGATCCATTTAACTGTTACGCCCGGCGGGTGCGACCGCGCGATCTCCTGGAAACGTAAGAAGAAAGCCTGTGAGGACTCGGGAGGTGTCCCGTCCAGCCCGTCCACGACCGACGTGTTATCAAGGCACACGTAGATGTGGTTATGAGGGCCAATCGCCCGCGCCGCTGCGAGCCCCTGCAGAGCTCCGTAGACCTCCGCGTCGACCACCTCTGCACGCCCGAGTCGACCCATACTATGGTAGATCTCTGTCGTTGTGCCCCCGGCTCGGATGCTGTAGCCCCAGCCTGTCCGTGTCTGCGCGTTTTCGTGGAGCTGCGATCCATCCGAGTAGACGATTAGATCCGTGTCGGCATCCCGTTTAGAGAGCCACACCCGGAAGAGATCCGCCTCTGTCTTCTTGTCCTGTCTTTGGGGACCTTGCTTGTGGGACGGTTTAATCAGGGCTGGCCTTGGATAAGTCGGCACCAGTTGGTAGCTCCTCTGTAGTCGTGTGGGTTCCTTGCGTGCCTGTACGGGTAGTCGGCCAACAAGCGGGTGGTTTCCGTCGATGCGTCCGAGTCGGAAGCCGTGTCGGCGCCGAATGCCCTCGGCGAGAAGCTGTGCTGGCGGGAGCTGGGCTTCAAAATGCAAGATGTGCGTCGGATGTGTCCTCCAGACAGGAAGGATGGCCCTCATCGCCGTCCGTAGTACCGATTCCATTGTCTGGAGTTGGCCCTCGACCTGGCAGCGCTTCGATAGCCCACTGCTGTTATCCTTCTCCACCCCTGGATACCATGCCTCCATGGCGTGTGTCAGTACTGGTAGCACGCATGCCCTTACCGCTCTCCTGGCTGACTGCACCGGTAGGCCCCGGACGGTGTTGCACAGCCCGCGGATATGATTGGCTACCCGGCCCGCCTTCCTAGTCCAGTGATGAACATGATCGGTAAACTTCAGCTTTCGGTCCAGGAACACGCCGAGCCAGCGCATCGAAGGGCCGGCTGTCTTTTCCTCCGTTCCGTGTCTGACCGGCGGGTTGTCGCTGTTCCGCTTGTGCGAGAAGTGCATCACTTCTGTCTTGGCGGGGTCAAACTCGACCGCATTCCTCTCGCCCCAAGCGACGAGTTCGTCCAGCTGTCGCGAGGCTTCTGTGGCTGTCTCCTGGAGGGACCGCCCAATCGTAAGAAGTCCGGCGTCGTCAGCGTAGCCAAAGCGCCGCCTCTTTGTGCCGAGCTGCCCACAGATTGGTTCTGTATACAGCATGTACAGTATGGGCGAGGCCGGCGACCCCTGCGGCAGGCCGCACGTGAGCGGCGCGACTTCCGTGGTTGTCCCATCGAGTCGGACCCTGGCCGACCTTCCTGTCATGAACGATTGAGTCCATCTTACCAGGAAAGTGGGCCACCCCTGCTCCCTCATCCGCACAACCAGCCTGCCAACCAGAGCGGCGTCGAACGCGCCCTTCACGTCTGCTGTGACCAGTGTCGCCACAAGTCCCAGATCGAGGGCTTGTTCGATGTCATGGACTAGGGCTGCGACGAGGTCCGTGGCGGACCGCTTCGGGGGCGCTCCAAAATGCTGTGGCGCCAAAACCTTCTGCTCCAGCACTGCCCGCGCGAGCCGTCGCGCGACCAGGCGCTCCAGACCCTTGCCGAGGCACGAGAGCAGGGAGATCGGCCGATAGGACCTCGGATTAGAGTAGTCCTTTTTGCCTTGTTTTGGTATCATTACGACCTCGGCCACTTTGAAAGGTCGAGGGTGGTGTCCCAGCTTCAGACAGAGTTCGAACAGCCTCCGCACGTGGTCACTGATCGCCGGCCAGATCGCTTTCAAAATCCTGACCGTGAGCCCATCCTCCCCAGGTGATGTGCTTTGGTTGCCGATCGTGCAGAACGTTGCCTCTGCCATGCTGACTTCCTCTTCGAACGGGATCGTGGGCCGGCTAGGGGTCACATTAACGGCCCAGGGGCTCTCGATGTCTTCTCCGGACCCGGCCCTTTCGAGGGTCGCTGCGCGTAGAGCCTGTGCTTTGTCCAGCTGCGATTCGTGTACCACACCGTCCACGATAATCGGTGGCGAGCTTAGCCCGGTGGAGGGCTTATGCCATGACACGACTCTGTACAGGTCTTTAGGCTCCCTTGCCGAGTCAATCAGCTTGCGCCAGTGGTCTCTCTTGGCTCGCCGCACCGCCTTTCTGAACTGCCGTCTGGCGGCTATCCTCTCCTCACGATCATCATCTCTCCATCCCAGGCGTTGTCGGTACGTTCTCGCCGCAGCCTGGCAGTCTTCATTCCACCATGGAGTCGTCTTGGAGTGCTGTATCGTCTTCCCCACCAAACGGATGCTCCCTTGGACAACGGTCATCAGCCGCTCGCAGAAGCCGTCCAAGCCTGGCACGGTTTGGTCTAGTCCGGGCAGCTCGTGCATCCGTCGCTGTACCATGTCCCTCAGCTCTGTCAACCTGTCGTCTGGTACTATCCACTTCGACATTCTGCCAGCGTCTTGAGAGTCACCCGGCCTAGGTACCACAATCCTGAGCGTCTCGTGATCCGATGTCGAGTGCAACTCTGTGCTCACCCCTGCTTCTGCGAGCCCGATATCTGAGAACACCAGATCGAGCACGTTGCCCCGGTCATGTGTCGGCACATCCGGCTCTGACACCAGGTCCAGCCCGTGTTCGGACATGATCCGTGCCAGGCCCGCCCCTCCGTGGTAGTCGGCGTTGTCCGCGTCCCACGATGCATCTCCCGCGTTGAAATCCCCCGCCACCACAGTGCCTGAAGGGGGAGTCCATCCTTCCAATATCTGATCTACCCACTGAGGTTTGTCGCCTGGCCTGTACACACTCACAAACGTGACGCCCCTCACCTTCACCCATGTGATGTCCCTCGTGGCGAACGGACGGAGTTGATTTGCCTGTAGGTGTTTTCGTACGTAGATCAGTGATCTCGGCCGGGTCGCGTCGCTGTCCCAGCTATCGACTGGTGAAAAGACATCATATGCCGGGTGTGTCTTGACTGCCATTCTCCTCCTGGGTGGGACCCCCACCCACGGTTCCTGCATCAGGATGACGTCCGCTCGCTCGGCTCCGTGGTCGGCTAGGTTTAGGGCTAGCTCGTTGGGGTCAAGCAAGCCCTGACCGCCCGCCACGTTGACTGAGTGGGCCACCAGGTGTCTGTTGCGATTTTCTCTCAGGCGGAGATTTGTCATTGCTGCACGACAATTGTGGTGGCAGACTGGTCGTTCTTCTTCCCTCCAGGACTTTGCCTTGTTCCAGCTTCGAAGGGCACTGCTCCTGTTGTCTCTATCTCCATGTCGGACTCGAAGGCCGCTCCTGCTGCCGCCGCCGCTGCTGCCTTCCTGGCTTCGTCAATCGCGTATGATCTTTCGCGGCTGCCTGCCAGCCGGATCTCCCGCAGCTGGTCTGGGTTGAGCTTGTGAATCACACCGTCCTTCGCCTTGGGTCTTGCTGGGCACTTGAGGAATGTCGCTGCGTGAGGTCCTTTGCAGTTAGCGCACTTCTCCACTGGTTGTTCGCAGTCACCGTCATGCTGCTTCGTGCCGCATTTCCGGCACAGCATCCGCTGGCATCTGGGGTCGCGGCTATGGAAACCATAACACTTTGTGCACTGGTCGACTTTGGGTTCAAAGTAGACCCGCTTGGAAGTCAGCGAGTGAGCAAACAGCCTGAAGGGCCTCTTGATCTCCTGGCTCGTAGCGATCATCCAGGTCACCTCCGCGTCGGATTCTTTGGTATGTCTGGAGACCAGGCATCGCACAGGTCGGGCTCCTGTCTGCGCCTCGGTCTCGTCGGATACTGCTTGATGGTCAATTTCCACAGTGAGTCCTTCGGCACTCATTACTCTTCTCGGGCAGCCTTCGAGCTTATAGTGGTGCCATTTCACGTGGCTCTCAGTCTTCCTAGCTTTCAAAAGGTCGGTTATTTCAGCGTGGTAGGCCAGCAGCTTCCCTTGGGCCGCCTTGTCCCTTGGGTGGAGCGCGAAGCCTGAGGGGCATCGGGAGACCTCTCGCAGCTCTAGATTGTCGAGTTTCAGTCTTCTTATTAGCGTTGTCTTGACCCCGTAAGGCTCCAGGTGGCTGTTGTCCATGCGTACGAAGATTCGCAGGTCCTCCCCACGCTTCTTTGTCTCTGTGCTCTCCCGAGCCTTTGTCAGCTTTCTTGTGGCAGCTAGCGCACCCAACGGCTGGCCAGTGCCTGCCGCACCACCTGCCACCTGGGAGTAAGAGGGTTTGGTCGTTTCAAGGCCCTGCTGCTTCGAGTTGGACCGATGTTGGCCCACATTGCCGCCATCTAGCCAGATGCTCAGACATTTCGCGAAGAAGCCTTTGAACTCCCTAGCGTACGTGGTCACATCAGGTCCCGCCTTCTGCAGGGTATCGTCAATAGAGGCTGCGCAGTCCTGAAAGAGCCTGTGCTTGGTCTCAAAGGAGAGTCTCTCTTTCTGCAAGATGCTGGCTACCTGTGCCTGGCAGGTAGCCTGCGAGAATGCCTGGTCGTTTTGAGGCTGGACTGTTCGCAGGGAGGTGATGTCGTCCGATTGCTGACTTGTCGTCCTTGGTCGTTTATGGCCGGCGGCGTTGTTCAGAGAGCGAACCGCTCCCGTGCCAGTCAACGGCGACGATGGCACGTAGTCAGCTTCGACCACCTTCGATGGGGTGGTGAGGATGTCGGACAGGAGAACCGGGCAGAGCCCAGCGGGATCGGGTCGGCAGAAGTCTTTTCTCGGGGCCTGAGCGATGCATGGACCGGCACCGGGTGCGGGGGTGCCCGGATGCACACTGGACGCGGCCATCATCCGGGCGGAAGAGATTTCCTGACCCAGGTCAATAACAAGATACTGGCTTTTCAGTGCGAGAGCAGCCTGAGTCGAGGTAACGCCCTAACAGTGGGGCGCCAAGGAATTAGTTGTAAAAGGTTGTAGAATGCGTTGATGAAGACCATTTTAGGCTAGGGTCAAGTATATGTCCTCACTTGAAATGCTGAACGCTCCATGCATTAAGCCATGGATATAAGACTCGCCGCGGCACAGGTCACGTGTACCTCTTTGCATTATCAACGGCGTCTTAAGTCCATGTATAAGTAAAACTGTGGCCCCAGTTGCCACAATCGTGAAGCCTAGACCCCGACCGTTCTTCGTAATGAAGAAAGTTCGATTCCGGCAGAGTTCTCTAACCTAGCATGCAAAATGTGTAGCTTGGTCGATTTCATTACCGGGAGAATTAATAGGTCTAGATAGATAAAATAAATAGGTCCTAGCCTGCTCCATGAAATATCTGGATTTCCAGTACCTGAAATGATCCGTGATTTTCGCTTGTTCGATCCCGATTTCTGTGCGATGCGTCAATCGAACTTTGGCGCCCGTTAGAAGTGTTAAGGTAAAGGTTACCTTCCAATTGTCGGTGCCGAGTATACTTTAAGCTAGTTCGTGGTAGCTAAGGAATATTTGGTCGATATTACTATTCAAGTTGTCAAGGACTTTGTCGCAGTAAGCTATACCGCAGTAAACGGTCTCATTTACTTTTCGTGCACGTACTCTTAATTGCCTTCATAAATAGCAGAATTAGTAGTCCGGGGCTGACGATGTTGCAGACAAGGAAGATGGTTGATTGTCTTTCCCCAGGAGTAGCAACGGTCGTGAGCGAACGCGCCAGTCCGGAAACCATGTTGGAATATCATTGGTGGGTGGAACGAGCTTCAGGTGAACTTTATTCTCTTCGTCTGAGAGGATTAACGCGCCACTCTCGCCAGAGCCAGCAAGATGAAGAATATCAAGTGCTTTTGTTAAGTCAACGTGACCCATCGCAAAACCCCTATACAATTCATTGTCTGGAACGTCATACCTTGGTCGAAATAACTCCTTTGTCATCGCGTCTTGACCAAAAGCGACGCCATAAAGAGCATTCAACCGGTCCTGGCTCATCGTACAACGCCACGCACCAAACATATGTGCCAGAAGCGGTAAATACGATGGATCATGAAGTTAGGGCTCTCATGAGCGTGTATCCTTAGTCGTAGCTGCCGCATTGTCAGAGCATTCCGAAAAAGTTCCAAAAGCGCTGAGTTCGGCGGCTGAGTGGACGTAAGAGACAAAGCCTTCACAGCGGTGAAAAATACGTCTCCGTCCACCCTAACCCGTCCACAGCGAATTTCAAGTTTCCGTGCCAACACTTGCACAATCCAGAGTATTTCGAACCATTCAATTTGCGCAACAGCAGTAACAGCTTTCCAACACGGCCTGACTGGGTTGAATAACGTCCCACACCTACTTTCGGCCACCCCAAAAATGAAACGCCTTAATTTCAACGCTTGAACATTAAACAATTTGATAAGACATTATACTGCTATAACAATGCAACTTGCAGTGTCACTAAAGTTCTCAGCATCGCTGGATTCGACTGTGCTACCCTTAACCTCACCGGCTTCAATTTGCGCCCGTTGGATCGCCTCAATGTCGGCAAAATTCGAATTTAGTCTCATGTGAACCTTCCTCCGCTTCTTAGCTCGTCCCGTATCAATCTCTGCTTGCAAAGCCTTAACCATCCGCTGTGCTGCTGCCAGTTGATACATCTGCTGGTCGAAGCCCGTTTGGACCTTTCGGAAGAGCAGGCGTTGCGCATTCTGATTCTTCTTAAGGGTGCTAAATAAGCTCAACTGGCCATAAAGTTCATTTCTCTTCTTTGAAGTCGACCAAGACACTGCTAATGTTTCTATGATCCACTTTTCGCTTCTATGTCCATTAATGAGCTCGGTACATACCTGATCTGCCTGTTTCACGGGAGTGGATGTGCTATTAAGCAGCAGTCGGCTTATAAGGGGCTTGGCCATACTGACAGGCCACAATCCAGTCTATTTCCAGCCACTGACGATGCTCTTGCTTGCCAGCGCCGCCTTCTTTGCGTTGCTGTAGCTTAGAATGAACATTATTTTGCCTGTGACTGTGCTCGTATCCTATTCGCTGAGTAATCCGAGCTCTTCCTCATAAGCGGCCTTTAAAGGCCCGAAGACCGACTGGTTCAAAGGCTGGAGTACATGGGACGTGTGCAGCGGCAAGAAAAGCAGGTGGATATTGTTCTTCAAGCATAGATACATGACCACCGTTGTTTCATGGCTTCCATGTCCATCCAGAATAAGCAAGTTGACCTCTTAAGGGTTCGAGGGCTGGGTGGAAGGGATGAAGATCTCCTCTAACCATTTCACAGCGGTAGCATCCGAAGTCCACCCGTTTTCCGTTGCCTTAAACCTCTAGGACTGGTATAGATCGAGATTTAAAGGAAACCATTGCTATTCTACGGTCTTTCACTTATATATTATAAGCGGAGGCAGTGACCTTCTGGTGGCGGAGATGCACTTGATAAGGGACGTTCACACACACGATCCTGGCTGCTTCTTTTAAACTAAGTAAGTCTTTAACGATCCTAGTACGAGCCTATTCGATCCTTAGCCCTTTAAGATGCCTATCTCGTCCATTTTGTATCGGTTGCTGGCCTTAATAGCCCTGATCTTAGAAACGGCGAAGTGCCTGAACCGTTATTTAATAACGTGAGTGGAGGCCTTATTAATACGCTGGGAACCGATTCCTCTGCTTCTTTGGAACCTTATTAATGGATTCCTTTGCATAAAAGACTGAACCTAGTTCTTTCTGAGGTGCTTGAGGTCTCTATGGATTCGTAGGATCCGCTCGGCCAAATTCTTAAGCTATTAATGGGTTGGAGGCAGGCCGAGCCCGGCCTGGATCCGGATCCATTCGGCTAATTGACTCTCTTTTATCAGGGAAAGCCTTTAAAGCTCAGAAAAGGCCATATCTCTGGCCTGCTGGCCTTTCATACGGTCCACCAATGTTAATCGTGGTATGCCCCATTTGAATGCAGCTCTCTTGACACTCTGGCAATTTGTGACAGCTTTAAGAGCCTGGGAAATGTTTGATTCGGTGTATTGAGGCATATCAGTCGGTTCACTACTTTTTTTCAGATCTGAGAGGAATTGAGGCAGGATTGAGAAAGTTGGAGAAAGTTGAAGCTGGATGGTTCTTCCGGGGATGAGGCAATTCTAGGGTGACGAAAGTGGGGGGTGACTCAAAGTAGGTGTGGGACGTTAAATGGATTGAAAGCACCTTCAGGTAACCAGTTGCTGCAAGGTCGAAACAGGCCTGGTGAAGCTCGGAAGACTGACTGTGAAGCATTGTCAAACCGAGTACACAGAAAACCTTCAAGGCCAAGTCGGTCTCAGCTGTTGACGGATCAAGCCAGCCCACGATTTTTCGAGCTTGGCTAAATATGTTGGACATCAATGCGACTTGTCCCGACTTCTCAGACTCGTTGTCTTGATCAATGCAAACTTGATCTGCCCAAGAAGGGCTGTCCCCACCGTCCCATGCCAAGTTTATCAAGAGTTTGAAGAGGGTTGACCGGATTCGAACGACGCCACTACCCAGTGAAAGGTATGGGACGGCAGCGTTTCGGTCGCCCCAAACGTATGACAGTGCTTGATAGCAGGGTGCCTTGCCCAAAGTCGCGTTGATCAATAGCCCCTCCAACGTTGTTGTCCTTGGGTTAATGGAAATCTGTAATAACCGGATGCTGTCGGGTTCTCGTAGAATCGGCTATGTGAAGACCGGCGCAAGTCTCGAGAAATCGGACATGGTGTAGTCTTACGCACACGATGTGTGGTGTATGCAGGATTGAGAGATGTTGGTTGATGCGACGTGACGAGTGAAAGGGAGCAAGTATGTCGTTGCATTACACGAGGATAGGGGAAGGCCACAAGATTTGTGAGATGGACGAGCTGAAGTAAATGCCGATTATGAGCTTTGGTTAGAGAGCCGCGGGGCCACGCGGGGTCAGATTTTGATAAGATGGCTGCCCGCGCCACGAGGTATCTGAACTGCGCTGGGGCTTGGCATGGCGCTATTTCATGGCGTTAACGTTGACTTGTGACCCCGCAGTGCGCATGTACGTGAGCATATTGTGTTCGGCTTACTACGCGAGTTGGTTGGAGATGTATGGCATCCAGTGTTTAGCAGATCGTTCCTTCTGTTGGTCTAAGGTCATACCACGCCCCTCAGCGCAAGGCTTAGCCTAGAAACGTGGCAAGATCAGGCGGCCCATGATGAATCAGGGGTTGGCAGAATACCTAATTAAATCACGAAATATCACCGAATTGGCAGTGCATGCAACCGTGTATGTGACGATAAATCCCCTCCCCGATGTGCTCTTGTCACATACTCGATATCGCTGAATGCACCATTACATCACTACTCGTTACATTCAATTGATCGCCACTACTATTGGATCAATTATCCGAAGCGGTTACTGACTGGCCTTGAGCTTCAGTTTCTAGGAACATGGTAACTAGTGAGACTGCTCTTATAAGGCTACGACCTTAAGTGTGAATCTATAGTAAGTGCCCAGGACCCCTATGCGGCCGAATCTGGACGAGTCAGGTGTATAGGACCGCCATTCTTTACACTTGCACCCACTGCCCTAAGTCTTGATCACGATACAGGTGGCTCGGTGTGAAAGGGCGAGACCGCAGTCGTTCTGGCTCCCGTGGCATCAACCCTGATTTCAATAGGAAACGCTTGACTCTAAATAAAGGAAGGAGACACTGGAGACTTATGGACTCCTAGGATTTGTTTAAAGGTCAGCTCCTAAGGACTGGCCGGAAAGCTCACCATAACAGCACATTCCCGGCAAGGATCTACGAGCGTGTCATTACAGGCTGAAGCATCGTGACCGTGTTTTCAAAGCTGCTTGGCATATTTATTAGAGTATGAATCAAAATAACGAAGCTCGAGTTGAGGGCATTTTCTCACTTATCTTCATAACGGGCCTACGACTGCTTATCGTCTTACGTTACTTTGGCTTTCCACACCTTGTGCGGTCGTTCGAGGCGTAACCAGCCTGGCTCGTCTCGATCTTTTACGCAAATAACAGTGACGAAGAACGATGTGCCTCGACATTATCGGCTGGTCGTTGTTTAAAGCTCTTTGCTTTGTATTAAATTAAATAGAAAGCATGCCCTGGCTGCCGTTGACGTGTCTTATTGGATATGGGGGTGTGCGGGATAGTTGTAACGACATGGACTCTTCCTTAGAAAAATACAGAGGCGGTCTGGGTTTATGTTCGTATAGAACACTCGAAAGGCCGTCTGTCGGTAGATTCTGAGCGATACACTAACAAAGAGTACTGGGAAGTACTGAACAAATGGTAGACTGTCGTTAGGAGGTATACTCCCATCCAAGAATAACTTGGATACTTAGATTGATCACTGAGGTAATGCATGACTAGATACATGAAAAACCTTTCCTTCCTTATATATCCTTGACTCCCCAACTGATACCCCAATATACTGAATATGTCGTGGTGGCGACCTATTGCACATTTTTTTCCGAATGTGTAGAATATGTTGTTTGCCCAGCATAGTGGTCACGTGACCTTATCGCATTTCTCCATATTCCCAGGTGTACATGATTTGTTTGGCACAGCCCTGCGCGACCATTGGTCCACAGGCATCCTGCCTGCATTAGTGTGGCCTGCCCTGCCGGCCTGGCCATCGGGTTCGTAACATATATCTTACGTTGTCATGTTTGAATACATATATAGGTATATAATAAAGGAATAAGCTTAATAACAGTTTTGTTTTGAAACACTTAAAAAGATAAAAATCAAATACTGTGCAATAGAAAAATCAAAAAGGTCTGAAGTATATGACATTATTATACACTCTTCTATGTATTCATGCTTATATGACTAGTTTCAATAAGCTATGTCATACTGAATTAAGTAAAAAAAAACTTATGAATCAACTTGGAACCTTATTGAAATAAATTATACTGTGATTCTAAGTATAATTCATAGTATTCAAAAAGTTGAAGCTGGAATAAGTTCATTAAGTGCTACAGTATAAGTTTTGCAGGGCAGTCTAGCTCACAAGGTTAGAAATAACTTAATTCGAGTTAACTTACGTGAGCTACTCACTTCCTTGATTCAAATTAATCAAGCTATACTCACCTTGCTGATTCAAAGTAACTCACGCGAATTTGAGTTAATCATATGTTGACTTGCGGATTCAAAATTTTCAATTATATGAAAGTCACTTACTTTGTTATATTAAAAACATTTAGCTTACTAATATGAGGCTTATTAAAAAAATCTAATCTCTTTATGGTGTTTATTTTATTAAATACGAGTAGGTTATATAAATAAATTCCACTAATACTACGTATATCATCCCAATGAAACCTATTTCTCAAGATATATTAATAGTTTTTAGATTATAATGTTAAGCTTATCAAAGTCACGGTACTTTAGAAGAATTCTTCCGGCTTCCTCCTTATTAATAAGTTATTTTCTATACGTCTTATACTTGATAATTATCTTCATACTTATAAGCTGTATAAGAAGCTGCTTAAACTTTATTCAGTCGGAAGATTTAAATCCGGAAGTTGACATATACTTTCAACGATTTAGCCCACATGAATCAACTGCTTCATTCTAACCAACTCGAATTCACGTGACTCAGTAGAATCACCCATTAAGATCAAGTCACGTGAGTTATTCATAAGCTAACTTAAGATATATGACTTACGATTATAACCCTGCTCTTTAAAAGGGAAAGAAGATGATGATTCATAATGAAAGTGTTTAAAAAACTCACGTTATATATTATTTCTCTAGATTACATCTTCTTTCTTTGGTCTATATATACAATTTTGTATCTTTATATTCCAATAACGTCTATGATAGTTCAACTCGAATCCGATGGCTACTTATGACTATTCATGAAAAGATTCTTCATACATAATATATTATTCTCTTGATATTCTTCTTGATATTCTTCTTGATGTTCTTCTTGATGTTCTTCTATCTAGGCATGATTTATTCTAACCTAAACACTCTTCATATAAGCTAGTAATTTCGAAAAACAACTGAAAGTTTACAACAATAATTGAAGTTAGTTATTAGCTTTACAAGCGTCGCTTATCACTACTTTAACACACTTTATTAGTATAATACTATATAAAGTATGTCATTTACAAGCTTTCAATGATTTACATTCATTGTATCAGTGAAGCAACGCTGAAATACCGTCATTTCAGCTTTAACTTTATTTAGGAATAGATTTAGACATAAGAGTAAAGTTTTATGAAATAATGTTTTGAAAAAGATATGAAATAATATACAAGCTATTATATCCTTTTGATCAATATATGAAGCTAAATATATAAGATCAAGTAGTAAACAGTATCTCGAAAGCCTAAAAAGGAGAAACATATTTATTAGTCGTTAAGTAAAAGTTTACCACTTAAATGTTGAATTCTTGTAAAAACACATCAGAAAATGAATTATGTTCATTTCGATTGAAACCCTAAACACACGTCTATCTGAACTATGATAAGGTATTCCACGGTGAATAGATTAAGGGATAATGTAATAAAGCTTAAAGACATTTGAGCTAATTCAAATATGAGAACGATTGAAATGCCATGAGCTAGTATTTATAATGAATATTATTTTACTTTGAACCCCAAAGTCAGAGTCTTACTACTTAATGACAAGGTTACAAGATATAAATAAACCTAGAAAAAGCTTATACACACTATATCGTCCAGTATAGAAGAGAGATCTAGAAAAAGAAAGGATAAGCGAGAAACATATACGATAAGTATTGAAATATTATTGAGTTTTATATTTTGCTTATTGTAAATCGATGTTTTGGTTTTTTGCATAATACTTTCAAAAATCCGAATAGAAAAGAAGTTTTACAACCCATTTCTCTTTACTATTTATGTTATTTTTTATTTGTAAAGCCATTTTATATTATAAAAGTATTATAAGCCTAGTTTAATTGAACGTGATCATGTATCATTTTAAAATAAAAACTTTTAAAACTTGAAGTTATATTATACGTGATTTTCTAAAAAAGTAGTTTATCAGATTGATTTCCAGTATACATATGTTCAAAAGAGAATAGAAAGCATATAAAAGCAAAAGTATAACTTATTATCTAGACATATGGATAATTTCTCGTCTATTATACGTGGTTTCTTACTTCAATGAAATGACTTTGTATTTGAATGATATTTATAGATACATAAATCTAAAGTAATGAAGGATTCTGTTCCTTTTATAAGTATAAATAGAAAATCGTTAAATATTATGATATCTTTAATATTATAATTAAGAGGATCTCTGATACTTTTAAGTACACGTGAATTTTAGCAAGCAAGTGGTAAGAACTATATAATCAAAAGTGGAAAATACAATGTACATTAAATGATTTTAACTGAATGATTATCAAAACTTGAAGTCCGTGCATTAATTTTGAGATCACTTTACTTTACTTTAATAAGTTTTAATTAAAGCAATGAGTCACTTGCATTAGTCTGAATACACGTAAGTTTACTCCAATTAGCTTAATGCTAACGTTAGAAACAATTTATGTGAGTTATATGCTTATTGCGATACTAGTGCCCACACTTTAAGCAGTTCATAAGAATCGATAATAAGTGAGCTTGAAAGAAGTATAATTAGAAGAATTAGAACTAATATATAATCACGTAAGTAATTGTATGACTTTTTATATGGGCCTTTTGATTTATTCATAAAATAAATTGTTTAAAAGACATTGCGTATATTCGAAATTGGATAGTCTGACTAAAAAATTTGTTGATCTGAATTACGAGCTAATTTACTATAGTTCTTTCTTTTATACGTTTTCGTTATATGTGAAATTTCTTTAAAAATGAATAATCTGTTTCTCAATCAACAACCATTATAAAATGTCTCTTAATACCGGCTGATTAAGCGAAGTTCATATAATTTAAAGTGATAGTGATGCACCAAAAAATTTGATCCTGGTAAGTTCTAACTCAGAACTATTGTGAGGCCATGTTGTCACATTCAGAATTTAAAATTTACATGATAAAATTCCACTTATAAGCTTAAAACGGGGATTCATATATCTTAAGTCTATATATGAGTAGCCAACGTGAGTTATCCAAAATCCGTTAGAATACTATTTCTAGAAGCTTAAGTTGTTTAAATCAAGCAAATAACTTATATACTCTAACAACATAAGTCATCAGTCAGCGTAAGGTTTTCACCTTTGGTATTGTATGTCATTGAAGTTAGGTAAGTCATAGCTGTTTTCATTTCTTATAAAGATATTACGCCTAAAAAGCAACTTTTTAAAAGCTTCTTTGAATAAAAAATAAAATACAAATTTATTTCACGTAAGCACAGTATATAGGAGTTCCAATTACGTATACCTTATTAATAAAATATAGCAGAATACGATACATACTCAACGTATACAAGCGTAGTATGTATGAGTCCAATATTAATAATTAAAAATTAGAAGAAGAGAAAAAAACCGCGATTAAAAAAAACAGCTTTTCTTTTAACTTTCTGCCGTGCTTTAGCATAGTTTTATAGACATCATAACGACACTGATGATACACGAATAAGTGAAAGTAAAATTGAAAACAAACTTATGATATTAAACTAGAATTATGAAGTATGTTATAGGGCATTGAGAAGAACTTGAATAAAAGTAAGCTCGCACTCTACTCAAAACGCTATTAAAACGTATCATTCATAGATAAAATGCATATTAGCTGGATTGTTCTTAATAAGATTAAAAACTTCAATCCGTAAGTGACCCTATGAAAGACTTCAGTTCACGTGAACTGGTTTAAATGAAAAGAACTATCTATTTGTATAAACTCGGGTTTGCGTGAGTAAAGTTGACCTTGATCCTGGTGATATGAGTAGGTACCTTTTTGTTTTCGAAATTATGTTGACGTATCAATTAACTTGAAGCTTTAATCTATATATAAACTCCTAAAAGATCAATAGTATCGATATTTCTTATTCTTTAACAGAATCAATTAAATTGAAATATTGGTGACAGTTGAGCTTTCTTTACCTAAATCAACTCATATAAGTTTTCTTTCGCTTGAAATACTCACTAATTGAGATTATAATATTTTACTCAAGTCTCTATTACTAATGAAAGATTATGGTTACAAGCAGGGCTGGTAATGAGTTAACTCGAATCAGATTCGGATTCATATGAATTATTTACCTTACTGATTCAGGGTAACTCACATGAATCTGAGTTACTAATGAATTAACTCAGGAATTTGAATTATTTAATTTTAATTGATTTACTAATTTAATGATTTATTAATTTATTATAAGCTGAACTTTAACTAAAGTTGATCTTTTAAAGTATAATAACCCTTCATCTAACTTAGTACTTAATATAAAATTAAAATCTTAATTTTAATTTCAATAATGAATTTATCAGTTTTAGTATTTATAAAAAATAAATATTATAAAATAAGTACGTTTTAACTGTTTTTTTCTAAGTAAATTTACTTTAAATTTTATTAACTTAAAAATTTGAATCCGTGAAACAGCTCATGAATAACTCAGAGTAACTCACGTGAATCAGTAAGCTGATTCGGAGTAACTCAGATTCACGTGAGTTACCCACTTTACTGACTCAGATTCACATGAATCAGTAAAATCACCGATTTAGGGTAACTCACGTGAGTTATTCATGAATTAACTCATAATTTATGATTCACAATATCAACCCTGGTCACAATCCTTTAATTCAATGAAAATTGGAAAGACTTTGACGTATAATTTGTAATTGAAAGCATAATTCTTTCTAAGCACTTGAGCCAATCATAAGCTAACTTAGATCCAAATAGCCTATGATCACTAAATTGACTTAGTTGTTAAGTTAACTTTGCTTTAATTAAAGATTTTCAACTTTTTATAATTATTATTATTTAGCTTTATAAGTTTATTAATTTTTCTGATTCTTAGTTTACACTTTTCAGTCTTACGTGTTGGCTTTTTTGAGCGTTTTGAAGCTTTTAAAAAAAAGTTGGGAAATGTAGTACTTCGAAACTTATTGGCCTAACCTTTGTTACATGAACTTGTTCAGACTAATCTTACATGAGTACAAGAAGATTCTACTCATCAGATTGTGTTTCAATTATTTTCACAGATAGTTGAACCTGTGTAAAAGTGCGTGTTTGGGTTTTTTTTTTAAATGAAGGGTTTTCTGCTCTACTTAAGACTTTATTAAATCAAAGAGATTATCAATCCGTAAATTCATTGATAATTGAAATTACATGAGTTAAGCTATAGTAAAAGCTCCGTCAGAGCCTCGGGTCGAGTAGCTTAAATTTTCTTGAACCAATGATTGCCAGATTCAGACCTACTTAAAGCTTCACATATTAATATGATACATTTCTAAACTATCACAATTTAACTCTGAATATGTTTGTGTTAATGTCAGCAGAGTGTTTAATAATAATCGCATTTTCTTCGTTTTCATTACACTTATAGACTTACAAGGTCTTAAAAAGATAGGTCTTGATATAGGATTATATGTTTTGTTTTTCAAAATCAGCTGTGTGGAGAATATGAACCTTCGTGTTTCGTTTATTATCAACAAAGACTAAAAGAATTGACTTCATAAAGAAACAAAATCTCATGACTATTGTTCTCTTATTCTATTAACTTTCAGCTTATGTACTATTATATTAACCTT
Organism: Hansfordia pulvinata; assembly: GCA_006538405.1. Lineage (NCBI taxonomy): Eukaryota > Fungi > Ascomycota > Sordariomycetes > Xylariales > Hansfordia > Hansfordia pulvinata. The sequence goes on from BJKQ01000023.1 coordinate 155,128, forward strand.
TCAAATATAAGAAACAATGAGTATATTTGACTTGAAGATTATTAATAATCGTCGTATCAAGCTAGAGAATAATGAGTGATTTGAATAATTAATCAGGGTTATTATAGTAACTTTACAAAGTGTTAATATATAAAAAATAAATCGAGGAAGAAATTGATTTCCATTCCTCGATTCATGTATTGATGAATTTAATGCTCATTAACAATCTTAATTAATCAACCCGATTATATTTTCTTTGATCTCGTCATTGATAATAAAAAACTTTTATGTCGTGAGCTTAAAGCTTAGTCATTGAATAGATAAAATATCTTGATTGCATACCGAAGCTCTACTTCAAGCTCATAGACTTGTTTAAATTAAACTAAGATGTAACTATAAAACATACCTCTTTATTTAGAAAAAGAACAGCTTAGATCTCATGTTTCACACTTAATCAAGTATCTCGGAAGTCTTGAGTTTCAAGAATAACACATTTCTCAATACTCTGCTTCTTTATTAAAATTATAAAAATCTGAATTATAATAAGGTATTTTACCGTGAATAGATTAACAAATAACGTAATAAAGCTTAAAGACTTTTGAATTGATTTAAATATGAAAACGATTGAAATGCCATGAGCTAGTATTTATAATGAGTATCATTTTACTTTAAATCCCAGAGTGAAAGTCTTACTACTTAATTACAATTTTACAAGATATAATAAGTAAACTTAGAGAAAACTTATACACAGTATCTCGTTCAGTATAGCAGAGAGATCTAGAATGAAAAAAAGATAAGCGAGGAATGTATGCGATAAGTATTGATATGTTACTGATCTTTAGATTTTGCTTATTGTAAATCGATGTTCTGATTTTGTGCATAATACTTTCAAAAATTCGAATAGAAAATAAGTTTCACAACCTATTTTCTTCTTTACCACTTATATGATTTTGTATTTGTAAAACCATTAAAGCCATTTTATATTATAAAAATATTATAAGCCTAGTTTAATTAAGCAATTATCATAGAAAATCTTTTTTCAAGGAATTTTGAAACTTAAAGTTATATTATACGTGGTTTTTAAAAAAAGTATTTTATCAGATTGATTTCAAAGTATACATATGTTCAAAAATAAATAAAAAGCATATAAAAACAGAAGTATAGCTTATATTATATATATATCAATAATTTCTTGCCTGTATACGTGTTTTCTTATTTGAATTAAATGACTTTGTATTAAAATGATATTTATAGATACATAAACTTGAAGTAATGAAAAATCCTGTATCTCTTATAAGTATAAATTGAAAAGCGTTAAATCTTATGATATCTTTAATATTATAATTAAGAGGATTTTTAATGTCTTTAAGTACATATAAAAAGTCATTTAATTAATTACGTGATTATATATTAGTTTTAATTCTTTCAATCATACTTCTTTCAAGCTTATTTATTTTCGATTCTTATGAACTGCTTAAAGTGTGGGCATAGTATCGCGATAAACATATAACTCACATAAATTGTTACTAACGTTAGCATTCAGCTATTGAGAGTATATTTACGTGTATTTAGATTGATACGAGTGACTCACTGCTTTAATTAGAATTGATTAAAGTAAAGTAAAGTGATCTCAGAGTTGATCCACGGACTTTAAGATTTGAGAATGATTCAATAAAAACCATTTAATATACATTGTATTTTTCACTTTTGATTAAGTAGTCGTTATAATTGTCTCACTTGTACAGATATAGGTAAAGGCTTTTAAATTTAAGAAATACAAATAGAAAATTAAACTTGAAATTTGAATGAGTACACTTATATGAATCGATTGCTCGCTTGAATTCATGTGGGCATTCAAATAAGGGATTTAGAATAACTTATAAAACCTACTTCTTAGTTAACTTTAGAATGTATAATTAATAATCTCAAACTGGAATATTATATTACAATAAGCTATGAAGTATATGTAGAAGATCATACTTGTTCATAGTTATAAGTATTTCCATCTTCTGTAGAAGAGCCCACATGAATTGAAATTCTACTTAAAAAGTAACGCATTTTAATTTTAGGATTTAAATATACTTTTGTAGCACAAAAATAATCTCAGCGGGGTTTCAACCTCTTGATAGAGAACGATAAGACCAAAACCCATTTAAACTTAAAATATAAGCTTAATAAAAGTACACAATGAATAAAGAGAAATCGCGTAGCCTTTATAAACTTTATAAGGTATAATACATATAACTTTGAAAGTAAGTTATATTGACGTAAAGCAAGTAGGAAATTAACTGAAAATCGGTCGATAAGTATAATGCTTAAGATTGATTCTTTCAAAAAAAACACTGCTTGAAAAATGGCAATACCAATCAAGATAACCGGCGTTTATAACATCGTATATTTCATATTTCGAACTCACAAGTATTACTCTTTTTGGAAGCTGATTTCAAAAGACTGAGTAAATGTAACTTGTTTCATGAATGAATCTTTTCAGATTTAATACTAATAAACCACATTTTACATGAAGCTTTTATACGAAACTATTCTTCTTGTACTCTATGCTTCTTTTCGAATCTTTACATCCAATGTTAAAAAAGCAAGGGCATGAAATTATAATTTAAGAGAAAGATTTATTGTGGACTTTTCATCTTAAAGAAACCTACGTTCTTGTCATCTAATCACTTTCATTTTATGAATGAGTTTTTATGTTGAATATTTTTTGAAGAAAAACTTTAAACATTTTATAAAAAAAAAGATAATTCCAACAACAGAAAAGACTTCTAGTTTGATATGTAATTATTTTTATTCTTTTATAAAACTTCGGGAGTAATATTAACATGTATATACTTACGAGGTTTTATATTCGTTTAATTATGTTTAATCCACTCTTTCTCATGTATCAATTTATTATACAAATAGGTGTATATTTCATGTTCATTATTTTTATAGCTTTTACCGCGTTGATTACGCCGTAGATTTTTAAGGAAATTCGGTGAGAATCGATCTATTGAGTTGAATAAAACTAATATAAGTCGACTTTTGTATTATCATAAAGATCTAGGAGTATATATCAAATTGGGACAATATTCTTTGTTTTTGATAGAATTTAAAAAATGAAAGATATTAATAAAGTCCTGTTATTTGAGATGTATATATTTTGAATTCGAACAGTGATATATGTTACAGTACAATATGAATCGGCATAATACAAATACCTTTTTAATATGATATCTCTATTTAATACTTAAGAGTAGCATTATAAATAATGAATACTTTAAAACTTATTTATATTAACTTGAAAGTTATGTACTACAGTTCAAGCAACTTCAGGCCTTAAAGAGTGACTTTGAGAGACGTGAAATTCCGACAGAAATCTTTTGAATACCACAGACTGATCTTTAAATTAAAAACGAAAAGGTGAGATTATATTGAAAATATCAGCGAATAAATGCTGGTAGTACGTTTCTTCTTGATACTTTGTTTCTATCAATATTGACAAAAAACCCTTGGTTCAAGGCCTTGTACGTTATGGGTCAGATTTCTTTCATTTATTCCTTTCATAAATAAGTGTTGAAATATAGATCTGTTGTACATTATTGATTATTTAACCATATACTTATTAAACAACCGTTTAATATGTTTGAAGCTTACAGGATTTTGTTGCATAAGTCTTATAAGTATTAATCAAGTAATGTGCTATACGTTAGTCAGTATCTACGCATTTATAAAACTATTAAAAGATTCACTACTTTGCACTGTTCCAAGCTTGGTTATACTTATACTCGTAGAGATTAATAAAATTAGTGAGATATATTTAGATGCTTCAATATTCAGCTTCCATTCAGAACTTAATTAATTCGGAAATGAATACTCAAGAAGCTTAACAATAGACAAGATCAATAATGAGTTAACTCGAAGTAACTCACGTGAGTTAGTTTATATGCGTCCGGAGAAACGTAAGTCTCTTATTAAATTCATTTAAATGAGATTACGTAAGTTGAAGCTGTGTATAAACCAAGCCACGGATTGGAACAGTTTATTACTCTCAAATACTTTATTAAGTATTAAGCTTTTAACTAGCTTATACACTTGATTAAACTCATGAAGTTTATTATTCTTTTCTATATATATGAATTCAAGTTAAATCTCAATTGAAATAGGGTTTTCATTGTAATAGTCAATCTCGAAAACAAGTTCGCGCTTATACGTGTTTCATTTAGACCAAAGATAAATGAGATTCGATTAAGTCATTGATTATTGTCCGTGAGCTAATATAGGACTTATATAAAGTAACTTGGATATATTAATTACCCGATATAAAGTAACATAGACTTAAGTAAATCAGTAAGATCGCGGAATTATTATACCTTATAAGAGTTATCTAAGGTCTATTATCTATTATACTCACTTTCAAAATCAAAATTCAACATTGTATGAACGTGAGATACCGCCAAAAAATGAGCATGTTACTTTTGCACTTGTATATTAGACCTATCATTATGACAATCGATTACAATATAAGCTGTTATATAATTACTTTTACCTAATTCTACAAATGATTATTAATATAATTAATCTTACTTATCATGGATAACTACAGATCTCAAATATGTAATAAGTGAGCTCTTTCGACTGTTTTATAAATAACTAAAGTTTCAAAGTTTTGAACCAGGTAAAAGATAAAGACTATTATTTCAAGTCAATCATTTTACACAAGTATTTTCAGTATGAAATATTGCAGAATGGATATTCATAATCATTCTTTATCGGATTAATGTGACATGGGTAATATTTTGAGTTTGAAAGGTGTTGGAAATAGTGAATAAGTAGATTATTTTATAATTATCTTCATAACTATCTGAAATCTAGATAGTACCTATGAAGTAGATTAAGTAGGAACTATATAAAACGCGTTGCTTTCTATGCTTTAAACCTAAATAGAAATATTGACATCGAGTCATTCGATTGAATAGTATTTTTAACACCATTCTACGTACATACCTGTTTACTAAAAATAATTTGCATGACATATATTTAATATATGTAGGAAGGCTTACCGTGACTTCTTCTGTATTTTGATTGAGGAACTTTTAATTATATATTAACTTTGACAAATATATACTATGTGAATAAAAGCCTTTAATTGAACCAGGGCAGTTATTAATCATGATACTTTATATGCTATATGAATCGTCTTTAAAATCTACCGCTAGTCTTCTAAACACCTTCAGGTTAATGCAATAAGAAGAGGAGTATTTTAAAAGCTAACTTATATAAGAACGGCCGTGTAAATTGAAATGTAGTATTTTAAATAAACGAACAAATCCTTTAATGTGGGATGATTTCTGATTCAATACCTTTCAAAAGTTGATTTAAGCTACCTCACATCAATCACGAGCTGATTGAGCTGACTTACCCCTTTACTTTATATTGAGCGAGTTATCCACCTTTTTGAATCAAGGCAACTCACGTGGAGACAAGTTTATTGATAAGTCAAGTCACGGAGTTGGACTTTTGACATCTTAATTTTAAAGAGTTTATTTATTCGCTTATGATAAGTTTAATTAAAATACTTATATAAAGCATAGGCTTTTTGTTTATATTGTACTCACGCATCCTATATTCTTTAGATTATTTCAGTTTAAGCTCTTGTACATGAAATCGATTTAAATATAGTTCACTCGTAAGAAAAATTCCAACTTCTATGGTAACTTAAACTACTTAGAATAAGCTCATTTATTTTCATTCAACTCAACTTATTTACCCCGTTATATTCGTTTTACCGAAGTTATTAAACTTAAGAATGCATCAATTAAGCTTATTTATTTTGAGTTAAGTCAAGTTTCATTATTACATATCAGCATTGATACAACGTGCTGAAGCGTTTCATAGGCCAGGTTTCAATATGAAAACAGTATTATAACGTACGTTAAAGCTGTTTTTTATTCATCTCAGATGTCTTCAATATAAAGTACTTCTTATATTAGTAAAACTATATATTCTTCTGTCTTAATGAATTCTTTTCTTCTATTTAATTAATAAGACAATATTGGAGTTTCGTGTAGTTAGTCAACCTCAGTCCGCGAGTTATTTCGAAACTTGTAAAAGCATGAATATAGCTTCAAGCTCATCAATTCAGCTCTGCTCCTGAAATCATCAATTAAATGATTCTAAAGAAATACTCATTGTGAAAAAAAAGTAAAGTATGAATTTACAACGTAACCGTTAATCACTTCCTAGATTAATATGATTACTACAAACTCAATCATACCTTCTTCAAATCATATTTTCAAGCTACTATATCAAATTTTACGAAGTGAAGATATTATATTATAGAAATGAAGTTGCAATCGGGGTCTTTGAAGCAATTTAATCCTACTTTCAACGATTGTTCACTTACAAATTTTCACAGTTCGTAATATCTTATATATATTGATATTATAGCCTACCTATATAGCTTTCATAGCTGAAAAAGGGTTTACTCAAAGTTATATGTTTACTTTTTGTACTTTACTTCTCTCCAAACTTTTACCTCGAAGAATGAAAATAGCTTGACTATAAATATTACTTCATAATCAACCAAATTTCCTTAGGTTTTGATATTTCTTTCACTTAGATGAAGTATATAAAAACTGTTTCCTTTAGTTAGATGAGGTACATACAAATTAATATAGTACACCTATTTAGAAGACTTGAATAATTCTATCCAGGCTAATTATAAGCTGACTCATTGATTAGAGACTAGCAATAAAATTGGCCCTTAACTGTTTTCAAAAAACACGATTGAAAACTAACTTTAAAGATTGGTAACCTCGTATTCTTTTGACATTCAAGTCCTATAGACTTAACTTTTCTGAAAATTTGGGACTTATGTGATTGAAGTTAAAGAAAAAGATTACTCATTTAAACTAGTATCACTACTTCAAAGCTATTAAATATATGTATATTAAACTTCAAAGTCACTTTTTCATGTTATATATTCTTCTACCATACAATCTACTTACTACAGGAACTACGTATACAGAATATACTTTTACTACTTAATGAAGTTTATTAATATTCATTATTGCTTTAAATGCTTTGATCGTGAAATATGGTTTTACGCACCTAAATTATGATATAAACTTCTTACCACTCGGTATTTCCCAGAAAACAAAGTGAAACCCTTAATTCAAGGCTCATACAAAGAACTCCACGTAAAGCCTTTATCTGTAAAGTTAGAGACCAGTGCAACAAGAATTAACTTAAAGCTAATAATCTATATATAATATTCGTCCCTCTTAAAGAATTCTTATCGTGAATTCGCTTATGAAATATTAAACGTACTTTTTTGAAGGATTTATCAAATTTTAATACATGTATCAGTTTGAAAGCTGAGAAACAATGCTTTATATCTTTCACGACATATAAGAGAACTGGACTATTAATCATTTTTATAAAGAAGCAGAGTATTGAGAAATGTGTTGTTTTTAAAACTCAAGACTTCCGAGATACGTGATTAAGTGTGGAACATGAGATCTGAGCTGTTCTTTTTCTAAATGAAGAGGTATGTTTATAATTACATTTAAGCTTAATTTAAACTAGTCTATGAGCTTAAAGTAGAGCTTCGGTATGCAATCAACACAGTTTATGCATTCAATGATGAAGCTTTAAGCCAATGACATAACAGTTTCTTATTATTAATGATAAAATCTTAGAAAATATAATCGGGTTGAATAATTGAGATTGTTAATAAGCATTAAGAGCATGGATAGATGAAATAAGGAATGGAAGTCAATTTCTTCCTCGATTTATATTTTATACATTAACACTTTGTAGAATTACTGAAATAACCCTGGTTAATTATTCAAATAGCTCATCATTCTGTAGCTTAATACGACGATTATTAACAATCTTCAAATAAAATATACTCATCGCTTCTTATATTTGAAAGGTTAATATAATAGTACATAAGCTGAAAGCTAATAAAATAAGAGAATAACAGGCATGAAATCTTATTTATTTACGAAGCAAGTCATTGCTTTAGTATTTATTGATAATAAACGAAACACGAAGGTTCAGTGTTCTCCACACAGCTGATTCTTAATTACAAAATATATAATCCAATATCGAGACCTATCTTTTTAAGACTTTGTAAGTCTATAAGTGTAACGAAAACGAAAAGATGCGATTATTATTAAACACTTTATTGACACTAACATAAACAGATTTAGAATTAGATTGTGAAAGTTAAGAGATGTATTATATTAACATTTTAAGCTTGGAGTAGGTCTGAATCTGGCAATCATTGGTTCAAGAAAATTTAAGCTACTCGACCCGAGGCTCTGACGGAGCTTCTATTATAGCTTAACTCATGTGATTTCAATTCTCAATGAATTGACGGATTGATACTTTCTTTGATTTAGTGAAGTCTTAAGTAGAGCAGAAAAACCTTTATTTAGAAAGAAACCCCAAACACGCACTTTTACACAGGCTCAACTATCTGTTAAAATAGTTGAAACTCAATTTAATGAGTAGAATCTTCTTTTACTTATGTAAAATTAGTCTGAACAAGTTTATGTAATGAAGGTTAGGCCAATAAATTTGAGAGTACTAAATTTCCCAATCTTTTATTAAAAGCTTCAATACGCTCAAAGTAGCCAACACGTAGGACTAAAAAATGTAAACTAAAAATCAGAAAAATAAATAAATTTATGAATCCAAATAATAATATTTATAAAAAGTTGAGTATCTTTAATTAAACTAAAGTTAATCTAACAAGTAAGTCAATTTAATGATCAGAGACTATTCGAATCCAAGTTAGCTTATAATTGGCTTGAGTGCTTAAAAAGAATTCTGCTTTCAATTACAAATTATACGTCAAAACTTTCTCAATTTTTACTGGATTAAAGGCTTGTAACCAAGATCTTTTTCCATTAGTAATGGAGACCTGACTTAAATACTATAATTTCAATTGGTGAATATTCTAAGGGAAAGAAAACTTATATCAGTTGATTCAGGTGTAGAAAGCTCAACTGTCACCACTATTTCAATTTAATTGATTCTGTTAAAGTATAAGAAATATCGTTACTATTGATCTTTTAGGAACTCATATATAGATTAAAGCTTTAAGTTGATTGATACATCAACATAATTTCGAAAAGAAAAAGGTACCTGCTCATATTACCAGGATTAAGGTTATATTTACTCACACAAACCCGGATTTAAACAAATAGATATATCTTCTTATTTAAACCAGCTCACGTGAACCGAGGTCTTTCATAGAGTCACTTACGGATTGAAGTTTTTAATCTTATTAAAAACAATCTCGCTAATACACACTTTACTTGTGAACAATACGTGTGAATAGCGTTTTGAGTAGTGTTAGCTTACTTTTATTCAAGTTCTTCTCAATGCCCTATAATCTACTTCATAATTGTAGTTGAATATCATGCGTATGTTTTCAACTCTACTTTTACTTATTCGTGTACAATCAGTGTGTTTATTATATCTATAGAACTATGCTACAGTACGGCAGAAAGTTAAAAGAAAACTTGTCTTTTATTTATTCAGGGTCTTTTTCTCTTCTTCTAATTTGTAATTATTCATATTGGACTCATATATAATACGCTTGTATACGTTGAGTATGTATCGTACTCTCTTATATTTTATCAATAAGGTATACGTAACTGAAACCCCTACATATTACGCTGACGTGAAATAAATCTGTATTTAATCCTTATTCAAAGAACCTTTTAAAAAGTTGCTGTTTAAGCGTATCATCTTCATAAGAAATGAGGAGCTATGACTTACGTAACTTCAGTTACATACAATATCAAAGTTGAAAACCTTACGCTGACTGATAACTTATATTAGTTAGGATATATAAGTTATTTGCTTGATTAGAACAACTTAAGCTTCTAAAAAATAGTATTATAACGGATTCAAGAAAACACACGTTGGCTACTTATATATAGACTTTAGATATTTAAATCACTGTTTTAAGCTTATACGTGAAATTCTATCACGTAAATTCTAGATTCTGAATGTGACAACATGGCCTCACAATACCTCTGAAATAGAACTCACCAGGATCACATCCTTAAGTGCATTACTATCACTTTAAATTGCATGGAATTTGCTTAATCAGCCGGTATTAAGAGACGTTTTATCATGGTTGTTTATTAAGAAACAAAATCATTCATTTCCAAAGTTTCATATATGACGAAACCGTACAAAAGAAAGAAATATAGTAAATTACCTCATAGTTCAGATGAACAAATTTATTAGTCAGGCTATCTAATTTCGAATATACGAAAAGACTCTCAAACCCTTTATTATGTGAATAAATTGAAAGGCAACTTTCTACGAAAGTCTTGGAATGTAATACTCAGCTCGGGCTGGTCATATTAAATTACTAATTCATCTTTTCTAAATATATAAATAATATACATGTATTTTAAAATCTATTAGAGTAATTGTTTCCTGCTGAAATAACACTTTAAAACATTTATAAGGCATTTCCTTTTAGCCTACTCATATAAGTAATAGTAAGTCCATTATTCAAATCTCGCTACTTTTGAAATATATTAAGAGATTACGTATTATAAATAGTAATACTGTTATGTTTGAAGCAGAGTTGAAATGATGAATCGTGAGTCTCAACTTAGCTTATTACTCACGCGAATTATTTTTAATCAGTGATTCTACTGATTTACTTGAATCTTACTTATTTTAAATCAAGCATCTGATTCATCCAAATTAGCTCACGTGAATGGATCCAAGTTTGCAACTTAACGAAATCTTCTTGGTTTTTTTAAGTAAAATTAGGATAACAATATTAGTTCAAAAGATGAAATTTTAACATCTATGAAAATCCTACAAATTAAATTACAATAAGTTACCCAATATGTTCATACTGATTTCAATCCAGAAATGAATGATACGAACTTGATTTATTTGAATGTAAGTTAATTCTAAGCTTAAGGCACCTTGTTTTATTAAATTAAGTTAGTGTATGAATCCTCACGGATAAACCAGTTTCATGTAAATCGACTCAGACGAGTCAATGACTTACGTGGGTTAAGACGAGTTAACTCATTTCCAGCCGCGATACGAGATTTACATATGCTTTTACTTTAGACTTGAACTTTAATATATAATAATCACTATTCATACAATAATCATAAGAATTGCTTACATTATAGATTTGAGCTTACATACACTTCAATTAACTTGCGGTAAAAATAAATAGCTTGATTGTAAATTTCATTTTTAAACAGCGATATTTAGAGTAAATTCCTACCGACGAGGGTAAAAAATGAAAAATCACTGAACTTTCCTAAAAGTGACATGAACGGTTTAGAAATCTAACAACTTATACAATTGAACTTATGCATGAAACTATATTTCTGTATATCACCTACGTCTAATCACATTTTAAGTCTATGTAGCCATACCCTTTATTGTGGACTTGTAAATGGATCAAAACAAAAGCGAAACTTTCTTCTAATTACTTTTGACTATTATATCACTTGAAAACCATTATTCAAGACTTTATCATCTTCTTCTACTTGGGAAGCTACGATTAAGAATGATTAAAAAGTGTTATTACCTGTTTTGTAACTTTAGTTCATTAAGGTAAAGCATTTAACTTAATCTAGATAACCCATATTTCACTTCAAATAGCTCAAAACTTGATATAACGCATACTTATATACTAATTTTTTAGAGCGAGTTATTATCAGTTATCAATATAAGTCATAGAATTCTTTTTATTATGTTTATTAAGGTTCATAACATAAATCATAAGTTATAAGCTATCTTATAAATGACTCACGTGTCGAATTAATTCACGTAGATTAGCTGACATAAATTTACGTCACTTTAACTCAATTTAGAAATCTATGTAAAGTAGCTCACGGATTTAAATCATTTCGACTAATGTAGTCTAAAGCATCTTTCGATAAATTTTTATTAATGAAAGAAGTGAAACGGCAAGTTTCGTCAACGAAAACCTACGAAGTATGAAGTTTACATGAGTACATTTAATATAAGTAGGTTTAATAGAAGTAAATTAATAGCCAATTGAACTTAACTGTAAATAAGTGCCATTGGCAATATGTTTTATGGAAACACCATGAGTAAGCTTACTAAACAACGATTTATCATTAGCCAACTGATTTAACCAAAACAGTCTAAATATAAGTTATTACAAGTAAAATAAAATTGAATATGCTGATAAAGTCTACGAATATACAGTAAGTTAAATTCAATACGTAAACTTATAATGACATTGTGAAGAGTAACATAACACAATATCACGAGAACAAGTTTTAAATGGATGCATTGCATTATGAAGTTTGAACTCGTGACTTAGCTTATGAGAAACTCAGACTCATGTGAGTTAAGTGGAGTTCACTTAATTTCAAATTTGATGTTATGACTTCCAATCTATTAGTGTAGGTTGTGCTTCAATATTAAGTAGTTTCAGATTAAAACAATCCATTTTTAATAAAACGAATATTCAAAATGACATAAAAATATATCTTGAACTTCATATAGAAAGGGCTCCCCTATACGTCTTCTGTTTATATAGGAAACGCTATTCAAATAACTTGGTTCTTCTGTAAAATTTTACTCATAGCCTATTTATCATTCAATCAAGAATGATTTCTTTCAAGCTTCTCTTTTCTGCTTTCGTATTCTTTAACCAAGAATACGCAGCACTCTACGTAATAGCTAAGATAGGAAGTAGCAGTCATATTGGCTTTAATAAGCAAACGTTATTTAAGCGATTAAGCAAACGCTGTTTTTTTCTAAAAAAAGAAGGGATATAATTTATTTACACCGCATATATAAATTGCATTTTCATCGAAGCATAATTTATTTTTCATTTCTTCAAAATAGCATTATGCTTTTCAGTAGGCTACTATATGTATACATAGAAAGTACTTCTAAAACTATACTTATATTCAATCTTACGATATGAAATCAACTTGATCTTTTCAACAAAGAACAAATCTGCCTCAAAACATAAATATAAGAAGCGAGACTCGTTATGTTATTTGATAAATTACGATTATAAGATATCACCTTAGAGTATATTGATTTCAACTGTATGGCTCTCTATATAGTTTTTAAGTCATGGTTGAAAACATAAAGCTTAAGTGAAACTGAAAGCTATCTTATACTTATTCTTGAATTGATTAATAGATACAATTATCTAAACGCTATTGAAAAAAACGAGAAGCTTCATTTTTGCCTTTTCTTCTTAGTAACTCAATAGAGAAGTAATATTGCTGAATTAATTAATTGAAGTCAAATTGATATACGTACCTAGTACTGTGTTATGTGAAAGTATTTTGATATGCTTAAGATCATACTATATGCTAATATCAAGCCACCTTTTAATGAGCTGTAGAGAAAAGATACTCAGCTTAATTCAATCAGGTAAATATCAATAAGTTCTTAGCTTAGTTTTTTATTTCTTTGCTATATTTCTAAGACCTCTTTTGTAATGCAGATGATCTTGATACATCTTTCACGAAATGCTTACTTTCATATAACTAGCTTTTAAGTGTTGAGCCATACCTTTATAACTATAAAAATAATATTAAAAGCTCTGAAAAAGCTTTATATGTTCTTATCGTAAACTATTTAAGCTCGCTTTATTTAGAATTTCTATCAAAGATTAAATTTCGTAAATTTATAGAAAATTGAAATTATATGAATCAAGCTATAGAAGCTCCGTCAGAGCCTCGGGTCGAGTAGCTCACACTTATTTAAACTAATGATTTCCGGGTTTGAGCCTACTTAAAGCTTGAAACTTGAAATAAGTACAACTATAAATTATCATAGTTCAACACTAAATCTACGAAGCTTAATGTCAATAAAGTGTTTAAAAATGATCACATCCATTCGTTCCTATTCTATTTATAGAATTCATAATTGGTCTCAATACTAAATTATATAATTTTAATATTACTGTGAGGTTTTAAGCTTAGTTGCTTCCTCTTACGTTACTTTGCTTTAATGAGATATTAGACTTAGTTGTTCTTTATGCGCAATATCTCAAAAAGCAGTCTAGTTGGATGCTATTCATTGGTTTCATACTAGGAATTGCTGTGTATGAGCTCAGAGTATACTCTATAATCCATAAACTGCTAAAAGCTTATAACTTTCCTAATTTATACAATTCCAGGCTGCTTTCAACTATATTAGTAACTCTTATGAGTGGTCTAAAGTACGTCTTACATCAACTCACGGACTTGCGCTAATTGTTACTACCATAATTGTTACATTTTTAACGTAATAACTTAATTTAATATAACGTAAACTTAATCGTTCGTTAAGTTTGTGCTCTTATATCATAATAATAAAGCTTTCAAATTAAAAACGGCGCTAAAATACATTAAATAAGTCATTTATTTATTTTAAAATAAAAGTGTGTTTAATTATATTTAATACAGTATCCTAAATGTATACTCGAGTTTTCTATTAAGATACTAAGAAAAGTATAAAACAGGTCTTACAATATCCTATTATATCTATACTCATATATTTTTAAAAGAAAGATATTATTCAACACTACTTATTTTAAATACTCAGAGAAAATCGAAAATAGCCTTTAATTAATAAGATTTTCTTATTATGTTTACTCGTATATATTAATAAATAAATAAGCCTCTCTTTACCTATTTTATTAAACAAATCAATATCTATTATTAAAAGTGAGAGTAAGAGGTGAGTTCTGTATTCTCTTAATCTCTTAAGCTTTTTACTTTTCCTTTTATTAAACCCTCGATTTGAGGTATTTTATTCAAGAGAAAAGACTTATTACACTTTTCTTCTTAAATTATTTTAAGTTCAACTCTTACGTCAAATAAATAGCTTTACAAATAGTTAATAAGTTTTAATGATCTTTACTAATAATAAATCTTATTTTTACTTCTCTTATTTTATTTTAAAAGTTATACTTATCATTTAGTTTAAAAGAGAGAAGAAAGGGACTTATAAATCATGATATAATACGTTAAATCCGTATACAACCCAAATTTAAAGCTCAACGCTAGAAAATACTGACATCGAGCTGAAAAAGTACAGTAAAGCATGTAAAATAACGTTTAAGTCTATTTAAATAAAGACTTCGCATTTTATTTTGAAAAGTAAATTGATTTCATCTTCAACGTATCATACTGATCATATATATTTTCATAACAAGGTTCATAGCTTTAATAGAAGTATAACCTGTTTATTATTCATAACGATAATGCGGATTTCTATTTTATAAAGCTAAGACTTTAAAGATTATAAAGAGTAAAATATTAACTTTTTAAGAAGAAAAAGAGAATATCGAAAAACAGATAAAAAGAATCCCGAATTTAAAAAGTAAAAGTTGTATTATAAATAAATAAGACATATCTTTTTTAAACCCATCTTATTCCCATTGGTATAATATTTTGTATTTAATATAAGTTGCTTTACGTTGTTTAATTTATCGATTCGAACTTCGCTCTTTCAATTGAAAACAATTTATATTTATTTACTATAATTAATAAAAGTCTTTATATATAACTTAAACTATTTTATTTAATAATACTCATTCTATTTATTCTACTTCGCTTCATCAAAGTGGCTATAGCTTCTTTACTTTGCATTGTACAATTGGTTTTGAATTAAGCTGATAGACTTATTATAACTTACTTTGTTTTCATATATTAATATATTATTTAAGTTTATAATTAAGTTATAAAACTTGAATCTGTGGGTTTACGTATATTTCGGTCAAAGTAATTCATGTAAGTTAAAAGCGTAAGTTAAAGTAACTCGATATTTTTGTAAGTTAAATTAGGAGACCTATCAACTTACTTACGTTGAAAAAATCACCGTCTTTACTTACGTGAGTCAACTATAAGTTAACTTAAGGCTTATAACTTATCATATTAACCGTGTTAATTGAAAGTTCACGGGCCAGTGCTTTATTTTAAACCATTTAAAGATTTTATACGTATAATCATTATTACTTATTTAAGAAGTTTATTTATTTTATCACTTTTTAAATAGTATCCGGTAATAAGCTTATAATAATCTTAATAATACATACTTTTATAACGTAATCAAAAAGCGGGTTTTAAGAAAATTTTTATAAAATATTTCGAAAAATCTTTACAGTGTATTATTATCAACGTTTATTTGATAAGAACTTAATTATAATACTTCTTTTATAAATCGATCGTATCGTTAGGAATCGCTTATTAAGAAGCTGATAAAAAAGTCTGTACTTTTCAGTATAAAGCTTAAGATTCATAATATGTTCTTTATATTTATTTCGAAAAGCTTATTTAAGATACGACTGATTTTTAATTTTTACGAAAGCTACCTTCGCATTTATAAGGTAGTTTTATTTTCAGTAAATTGACATGTTTTCTATAAAGGTTACATAAATTACAGTTTTAATAAGGTGCTCTTAACTATAAACAGGTTTCTAGGTTTTATAAAAGAATGATGATTAAAACGAGAAAACCATTATATAAGATTAGAAACAATATATAAAACTAAAATAAGAACTGTTAAGCATTTTTGAATTCAAAGTACTTCTATATTTCATTAAACCGCCGGCTTATAAAAAAAATAATCAGAAGAAACTATAAAAAGATTTAAACGATATCTTTAAGATAAAGTCAAAGTTAATACTTAAGCTATTATACGCTCTTTGACTTATAACTCTTTTCAAGCAAAGCTTAAATAAGGGCTTCACTCGCTTTTTTATTTAAAATCTATTAAATTTAATTTAATTTAAGATATCAATAATAAACCTAATAAGCTTTTTGTGAGGGTGTATATTATTAATCATGTGATAGAGTCTAGAATTTGATAAGGTACACTTTTATTAAAAACGAAGGCAAAGTTCTATTATTTATCGGCGCGTAAAGCGTTCCTTAAAATACATTTTCTTTTATTCTTTTAAAAAAAACTTAAAGCTTAATCTTGAAAAACGTATGATTAACTACGTAGTCTGATTTAGGTTTATATTAATCTTAAAGTACTTATCATTTTAGTAAAAAGGTTTAAATACGTTAATAAACTATAACTTATGATAAAAAACTTATGTTTCCCGAGCTATTAAATTATATAAGAATCCGTGGATAGTTTATTAGTAATAACCTCAAGTAAACACGGTTCATAAAAATGCCTTATGAACATCTTAATTTATATTATTACGCATATTATTCTTACTTTATAAGATAATGTTAATATTATAATCAAAGATAGTAGACCAAAATTTAAATTTTCATTAACATATAACTAGCGTACCTTGAAAGGAACCATTTTCAACTTAAATACTAACTTACAAAAGGTACTTAAAGTTATTTACAAGTTTTTTTACGAATTTAAGTCTATTAATTTGATAGAACTATATACACCTTTTAAACCTTTTAAAAAAAACTCAACATATAAACATAAGTACTGTAAATTTAAGAGACATGATTTAATCAGTATTAAGAACTATAATATACATTAAAGCAATTAAAATTTTATTAATTGAATATCACTTATTTTTCAAAAATCTATTTATCTTACTTACTAATATTATACTTACTATAATAAAGTTGTTTCTATTTAGCTTATAATAGTTCTCAATACGTATTATAACTTGATAAGTATACTTAAAACTTTAATAAGTGAACATATTTAAATCCGTGAATTACTTCAAGTTTATATAGTGAGTACTTTATATTAATCCCATTAACGTAAATTAAGGTATGTAATACTGACTTAAGACAATTAAGTTACTAACATATATATTAACTTAAAAAACTTTTTATTAAGGTTAATATTATAATTTATGAGTCTTAAGCTAACTTGCAAGTGACTCACGCAAGCTACTTTAAGTCAATAATCTTATTAATTAATATAAGTTTAAGTTATCATAAATCAGTGATTTCATTAATTTGAATAAGTCTCAGTTACTTCAAAATAGGCTATTTAGTTCTTTAAGTTACTTTAAGTTGTTCTTACGTTAAATTATGAATTTAAGAACTTATATTTAGTAAACTGTTAAGTAAACTCACTTAAATGAAAGGCTATAAAAAGAAACATTTCATAAGGATGAATACTTAACATAAGTGAAAACAATAAATATAATTTATTAAAAGAATTAAAGGGATAAGAAAAAATAGAGTTTATACTATTAAATTTAAAAACTGTTTAAAACTACTTAAAGTAATCGTTAAGCTTATTTTCAATTAGTCAGTATATCGAAGTACAATAAACAGGGTTAATAAGTTAATAATGGAGTTAACTTAAATCCGATCTATATGAATCCGGATTCACGTGAGTTACTCACCTCTTTAGTTTAAATCCATGTGAGTTCCCACGTGAATCCGGATTTATGTGAGTTACTCACCTTATTAATTTAAAGTAACTTACGTGAATCTGAGTTATTTATAAGTTGAATTGCGGATTCACGGTAATTTATTTTAATCAATATAATAAATAACACTAAGCTTGATTTTAAGCTGTATTAATTATACTTAATATTCTTAACTTAAGTTTAATTAAAAAAACTACTTAAACTTGAAGTTAAAATTTAATTAATTAGTTTTATTTATTCATTATTATTTCAATTTTATATTATCTTAAATTCATAGCTTTTTATACTATTCTATACTGCTTTATACTTGATAATTGCTTTTTCTTTTTGAAACCGTGAGTTAAATCATGAGTAACTCAGAGTAACTCACATGAATCAGTAGCCTGATATAAAGTAACTCAGATTTATGTTAGTTACTCACTTACTGATTCAGATTCATGTGAATCAGTAAAATCACTGATTTAGAGTAACTCACGTGAGTTACTTATGAGTTAACTCAAGATTTATGATTTATAATACCAACCTTAATATTAAATTTAATCCGTGAGTTAAATTATAAGAAATACAAATTATTTCAATTACTTAAAAGTAATAAAGGCAGTAACTCACGTTAATCCGGACTTAAGTAAGTTGACCCGAGTTATCTTATTATTAAACCTGATTATTACATATTATAAAGTAAAATTAAATATAGTATAAAATATATTATGAATTAAATTAAAAGCGAGAAAATATAAACGTTCTCTTATATTACTCGGGAAAGTGTAATATATAAAGTGTTATATATACTTATAATTCAATGAAAGTATATAAAAAAACTATTAACCCTTAAAATAGGAATTCATAAAATTCAATATTACGTTTAATATTATACTTCATTAATATTTTTTTAACTTATTAACTTAAGAAGTATTCATCTTATAATTCTGTTTTTATATTACTTAAATACAATCATCGGTATTATGTATTCTAATCAAGAACGAATTCTTATCATCGGGGTAGTACTCTTTAATAAGTAATCCCATTTCACGCTTTATCTACATATATTCTAATATAATTGCTTAATATAGTTTAGCACTTAAGATCTTTATATATAATTATAAATCATATTTTCTTTAATAAGAAATACGTTTTAGCCTTATAATCTTTTAATACATATTAACATTACTTACGAGCTCTTTTTCAATATGATCAAAATCATAATAATTAAGTTTTATATTATAGGTTTAAAGTGTTATATAAAGGTACAAGCAACTAATATAAATTACTTTCAGTTAATTAACTTATATAAGTTTTAATCACTTTGTATTAAGATATAAGCCTATGTAAGTTACATTAAATCTCTTATAAGTTAAGTTACGGATTTAAAGCTTTAAATTTATCAATGTTTTATAAATAAAACACCTGGAAAAATGGTTTTTTTTCTATACTTACTTTTTATAAAGTATTAAGATATATACAAAGAAGTGGTTTAATTAAATTAAAGTGTATTATAAGCCTTCTTTAAAAGTTATATTAATTTAAGTTTAAAAAATGTATAAGTAGTATAACCCAACTTTAATTTTAATAATAATCATTATATTTAGTGAGATTTATTGATTCAAATCGGTCGTTATTTCTCGAACAGGATAAGTTCACGTGAGTGACACTTAATACATAATACGCGTAGCTTGATAGTTTGAAATCAAAGTGATAAGATAACTTATTTATAATAATAATTAACGTGAAATAAGTCGGGTAAGCTTAATATTACCCTTAATCAATATTATTATCTTACTTATATTATCTTACTTATATTATGTTACTTATATTACAAGAACCGTATTTAAAGCCGAGCACAATAAGTGTATAGAAAAATGTAAATACACTAAAAATCCATTTTATACACTTATATTAAGTCTTATTAAATCTTGCTTCATTATCGATTCCTCGCAGCTATAGTTAAAAGAAACAGTTAATGTTATAATAGTAAAGATTAAAGTATAAGTAAGGTTAAAGAATTATCCATTTAAGAAATTTGAAATTTTATTAATATTATAAGTATACAAGGTATTTAAAATTAAAAGAAAACAAGAACAATTATATGAAAAATGTGAATCTTGTAATAGATTTATTAAAGTAATATTAAGCAATATATAGTTTTAATTAAGCGAATATCATCAATAATTACTTATATATGTTTATTATTATAACATAAAATAAATTATAAAACTTAATAAAACTCTTATAAGAATAAGGTTATAAAATATAAGTGTAAAAATACTCTGAAAATAGCTTAAGTAAGCTACTTATTATTTATTAAAGACAAATCTATAAGCTAAAGGTTAACTATCAGCTTTAAGATATTTTTTAAATAAATCGTAAATTTTTTATTTCTTATTTTAAGTTATAATTAAATCCATTTATGAAATAGGATAGTTCTATATTACGATTTCTTTCTTAATTCTTAAGTAATTCATTATCATTTACAGCAAAGTTTAATTAATACTTCAAAGTATAAGAAATATGAGAAAAACAATAGCTTATATATATTATGCCGAAGTAGCGTTTTTGAATGTTTATATTTATAATTTATAAGACGATATTAAGTGAGAATAAAAGGATTTCAAATACTTATGCCGTTAATTAAGTTCATTCTTTTGTATGGTTTTCCCTACTTAAAACTTTAATAACGGCCTATATATTATAGAGTATATAAGAGTGTGACTATATTAAATAAGAAGATACTTATTTTGAGAACTTAAGCTTCGGTTTTGAATCTTTTCCTTTCCTTGACTACTTAATTGAAAAATAAGATTGATATCACTATTAATTTCATATTTTATCATTAATATATATCTTTTTTCATATTTTAATATGTTTTAAAATTATGAAGAACTTTTTAATAAGGCTATTAATGAGTTTCTTAGTAAACTTGAAAATATACTTATTAAAATGAGGTTTTAATTATAAGTAATTATCTTCTGCTTATAAGGTGAAGCTATTTATAAGTGAGAACTTTATAATTCAAAATTAAGAATAAGTGATATAATAATCATAAAAAACAGTATTATTTGACTTTTCTTTAAAGAATTAAAAGATTAACATAGTAAAAATTAAGGCTTTTAAAGAATAAATAAAAAATTATTTTGTTTGTATAGTAAATAATAAAGTTTTTTTATATAAGCCTTTTTGTCTCTAAATTTAAGTTAGCCTTTATAAATGAAAGTTACTTAAAACGTACCTCATCGTCTTTGAAAGTTTAATCTTAAAATTTAAACCCTATTATATTAAGCTTTAAACTTCATCCATATGAGCTTGTTTTTACTTATAATACTTCTTAATTTCTGAAAAATTATTCGCTTAACTCTTAAGATATTTTTTTATTAAAAGCTTATCTTTTAAATGTAACCTTCAATATTTTAAACAGGTTATTTTTCTATACTTATTTCACTTATAACAGCAAAAATCAATATAGTAAGCTCGTGGGTTTACTTTAGCTTAATAAAAGTTAATATAAAAAACTTAATAGCTTAATTTAAAGTTATACGATTTTAATTATAATAGAAAAGTCACACACTTCTACTAATTAATATAAAATTAAACTACTTAAAACTTAAGTCACGGATTATTTAAAACATTCAACCTTAATGAATATTTTCATAACTGTTTATTTAAATATAAGATACTTATATTAAGGGCGTTGCGAGTCGGGCGGTAGATTTTGCGTAGGCGGTAGTCTTAAGAGGGCGGTACTCCATTGTTTAAGCCAATCAGAGCCCAGAACTGCCAGGAAACGTAGAGCATGCCCGCCAGTTAAAAAAGTGTCGAATTCACCGTTTTGGTCGTTTTTGCCACCCTGTGTTAAACATGCCGTTTTTGCTTATCGCGCCGACACACTTACACACACACACCCATACGTATGCCCCCCCCCCTTGCGACGCTTCGCATGCGGGCGCGGGCGCGCGTGATGACGTGAAAAAGCAATTAAGTTTAAGTGTGTGCTTTTAGCCCCCTTTATTAAATTGTGTATTTTCCCTTTATAATGAAAAAGAGGGGCGATTTAAGCCCTTAAGATAAGGATTAAGGTTAGGATCATAGCGCTTTTAAAGGGGCAACTAACTTAAGTAAGCGCGCGCGCCGTATTAAATGCTAATATAAGCAAAGTACGCGCTTCCACGGGCTCGTACGGATCGAAGTGCGGCGTGTGTACACGACCTGTGATTTAAAAACGTCGTTTTCTAGCCACTTTAAGTTTACGAACGGTGGGTAAACTGCGGTTCTTTTATTAGCTTTAATTAAACAGAATATACGGGGAGGTGGAGTACCGCCTGTGCTACCAGCTACCGCTTACGTAAGGAACACCGCCGACTTGCAACGCCTTATATTAAAGAATCTAAACAGGGTTGACTTACGTATATTATATTTAAGGTTATTGCTTTTATTATTTATACTATATATAATATTTTTACTCATATTATAGCTATATATTTTAAGTAAAGAGCTTTTTCAGTCTATTTATTAAGAAAGTACTTAAATTTAAGATCTTCTTTTACTTCAATAAAAGAGGTAAAACTGAATAAAGCAAAGTTTAAGTGTCTTAAACAGCGTGCATTTATACTTATTATGAATTTCCCGCTTAAGATAAGTACTTTAATATCTTAAAAGTTGACTTCCTTTCTTTTTATAGCGTTTATAGCTTAATTATAAAGTTTATAAAATATTTCAATCCCGATTTTTAAAAGGTTGAAGTATATAGTTATACGTTCATTAGATGGTTATATTATGATTCAACTTAAACGTATTATACATGTTATTTTAAAATTTATACTTCATAAGTTATTCTACTGATTCAATATTTTAAAGGTGAATTTGTAAAGAGCGAATAGTATTTTAATACACTTTAATAATTCAAAGACTGTCTTAAAGAAACTACATTGTTTTATAAAGTATATTAAAATATTCTTATAAAGTATCTTAATCTTAATCTGTATTAAGTTTATTAAGTTTAAAACTCACATTTAAGAAAGTAAAAGAATCTAATAAAACTAAGGGATAATTAAATTTCAGGATTCAATAACTTAAAATATATAGATAAGCTAAGATTACCAATGCTTTAATATAAATAAACGTGTAAACATCGAATAATTATATAACACATTTAAAACATGTTTAATAATTAAGGATTTATAAGTATAAACCCAAGATAATAAAGATTACATATACGGTAGAAACTGATAATTAATTTAAATCATTAATTTTATGAAACAGCTCTAAGAGAAGTAATCGTTAAACTTGTATTAATAAGATTACACAATGGAAATAAAAAATAAGTGGGTTGAAAAAGGTTATACTTAAGAAGTAGAGGATTATTTTGATTAAAGTACATTTCCCTAGAATATAAGCTAGATTTAAATATGTATCTGATTTATTACGCTTTTATAATAAGTGTGAGCTGAAGTAACACTCTTATCTAATCATTCCTTTAAGCTTGATTGCTTAATATATACGTTGAATTATTTAAGTTATAATAAAGGAAAAGTCTTCACTTAGCTTTTTTTAAACTAAAAACTATTATATACTTAAAATTATAATAATTTAAAACTTATTTTATAATAAATCAGTTCATAACATTATTGGATTCCGCTCACTTTTAAGATCACTTTTTTATCTTATATAACGTTAATTTAACGTATTGAATATGTGCAGTTTAATTTTTCTTGTCTTTTTAACTAAAATTCTCTTTAACTTTATCAATTAATAATAAGAATATCAAATCACTTAAATTCTCTTATTAATACTTATACGGTTTCAAGCTTTTAAATACAAAATTAATACTTAAAAATTACATAAATAACTAATTTTATATTGGACTATACTTAAAAAGTTAAGATTTAATAGCCCGTGTAATAAAGAAGCTAAACTTATTATTATTCATTTTGTTTAATCTTTGTACAATATTAATGACATATGTAATTCGAATCCGTAAGTCAACTTACACTTCATATAAGCTTTTGAATATAAAAATAGAAGGCTGTGGTTAAAGTAACTCACGCAAGTTATTCATAACTAACTTCAGATTAACGGTTAAAAGTATAGGGGCGTAGAACATAGTTTTCATTATTAACTGTAATTTACTACGTATCAAATTAAAATATATGTACATATTGTAACTTGAATTAAAGCTTTTCACTTATAGTTATCAATTTATTGTAACGTCTTTTATTGATATATATTATCTTAACTTTTGATGTGACCTGTGTGATTAGTGTAGAGCTTATTCAACCCGAATAAGACTATAAAGAGGCTTTCAGTTTTATTAGCACTTTACTTTCATCAACCAGTGGCTTTTGAAATTAATGTAATAAGTAAAAGCTTACAATTTAGTTGTTCTCATCGAATAATACTTAGATTATAACTTAAGATGTCTAATCGTAATAGCTTTTGGACTCTATCTTAATCTTATAATCACTAGGCTGATAGCTTTAACATTCTATATGAGATCGAGCCGCTCACTCATAATACTTGAAAATAAGATAAGCTTGAGTATAAAAGTCATAATAACAATACGACATGCTTAAAAAACACAACTCCTCTTTTTTAAAAAAAATTATGAACAAAGTGAGCGGAGATTATGAAATAGAAAAACTTTTTTTGAATTTACTTTACAGACGTATTGAGAATATTTTACTCAAAAGATGAAACGTAATGTATATATAAATACGTAATACGAAAATAAACTTGATAATTACTGATAAAAGTCTTATAAGATATTCTTATCTATCGTTTTCACTCTTACAAACTGCTAAAAGAAGTCAAGCGATTTCTCATTTAAAAATATTATATAAGTATGTTTTCTTCGAAGCTAATTTCACGTTTTACTTGAATTAGGAAAGTCTATGACTTCATTTTTCAGTATTAAATAAAGTTGACTTCTAGGCTGAATCCAGTACCACGTGTGATATAGTATAGTTTAATATCAGCTTACTACCACTTATCGTAGTATACTATAATGAATAATTTTGCTTTGACGATTCGTAATTAGTCTTATAGATACTTAAGTCTTATCAATACACGTTTAAATTATAAGGTTATAGCACAAAAAGGGAATTACATACGTGTACAGTGATCTGATTTGAGATATGAACATAACTAGAAACGTGGTATACTTGGAATAGACGATTATCATTTTATTTTGTTCAATGTATCGTACACGAGGCTCAAGAGTGAATCAATATCAAGAGCTATAATACCCTTTTAATTGAGTCCAGCTATAATATGAGACAAAAGATGACATCGTTCCAGATTTATCGCATTTCAAAGGTTAATGAGTTATAGTGATCTAGTGCTAACTTTATTGAAAGTCTACATAAAGAGTTGATATACGGGGTTAGTAATGAGTCAACTCCATTCCGATTCATGTGAATCTGAGTTACTCATGAAATAACTCACGAATTCATATTTAATTAATAAAATTCAATATTAAATAAGTAAAATTACATTAAATTAATAATATTATATATCATAATACTATAATGTTTTTATTTATAATGAGATTATCTGATATAAGTTACGACATAACTAATATAAAGATAGAAGATTAAGTAAACTAAATAATGAAAAGATTGTTTACCTTACTTATTTACATGAGAAAATAGCTAAATTGAGTAAAAAATATAAAAAAATCTCTTTTTAATTATATGCGATAAAGAAAACATATACTTTTTGATATAGAATATTAAAACTTAATCCCTGATATTACTTATGTTTTATATACATGTATGTATATAAACCTATTGATATTGATATAAAACTCAATTTAATAAAAAATATAAAGAATCTTAGACTTACCTGAAGTAATACTCTAATACCGAATTCGGTATAAGTAAACGGAATCTTTCATCGCCCTTTAAGTTCAAATCTTTAATATATATTAATAACTAGAATAAAAGAAAGCTTTATAAGTCAAATAAATAAATAAATAACTTACTTTAAGTACTTAATTTGTGTAAATAAACGAATATTATATAATAAACATGATATTAAAATAGATCAGAAAATCGTAAATCGTAAATTGTGAATCGTAAAATCGTAATCTATATAAGTTAATAATTTGAAGTAAAAAAAAGGAAAAAAGAAAATACTTACGTTAATCTTACATATTACTATTTTAAATATAGGTAAATTATCTTATTATAAAACAAGATAAGAACAGTGTCGATAATTATAAGAATAAACATTTACATTAATAAGTAAGTAAGTAACAAACCGTAAAGTGATAATAAGATAATAGTAAAAAGGAACAAATAAGAGGGAAGGCTGGATTTACGTACTTTTCTTTCTTCTTGAAAATAGCAATAAGATTGTATTTCTAACCCTTCTTTCAATAACCTATTTCATTCTTTTTTGCCCCTTCTTTTTAATTATTATTTTTATATTTTGCATCTTTCTTTCGGTAACCTATCTTATTTCTCTTTGTCCCTTCTTTTCAATTATTAAGTTGTCTTTATTATATAAGATCACACTTTTACATTACTTAACCAACCCTTTTACCATTTTATTTTAAGTTTATTACTTAAAATATCTGACTTTCTTACTTCCGAACCGGACGCTACCGAGTGGTTTATAAGTAAAGAAGCGTCTGTTAACGTTTTTAACACTTCTTTATCTCGTTTTCGTTACGAAAAGGACAAAGAGAACCAGATTGATTTTACTTTACCTCTTTTATCTGAATCTCTTTATATTTTCAAACATGGTCTTTTTAAAGCTACGCTTTTACTTATCGATTTTTCGAAGCCGAGGCAAATGGAAGTTAACTGTACTTTGTAAGTTTATTCATTACTTTATTTATTACTTTATTTATATTTTATTTTATTATTATAATTTAACAATAATAGGTGTGGTTATAAAACGGTTAATATAGTTCAAAAATTCCGGTCTTCGAATCATGGACGACATTACAATAATAAGCATCCTGATATTGCTTATAGTAAGGAAGTAGAAAAAAACTAGAAAACTAAGTAAGTTAAAAGCCTTTATATTAACTTATTAAGCAATTACTTAATCATCTACTTTAATTCATAAAGGGAGCGAAGTTAATATAGCTACGGTAACGTTTTTCGATCTAAAGAACCGAAAACGACTTCGGTTAAATACTTCCCATAAAGAGTTTGACGAAAACGAGTTTTATTCAAAGGTATTCTCGTTTTTAATCGATAATAATTTACCCTTTAATATTGCGAACTCGAATTTCTTCAATGACTTATTAAGTTATTTAAAAACGTAAGTTTTACCATTAGTTATTCTTATTTTAATTTAATAATTAAGTAATTAACTTAATAATACATAAAAGGGACTTACCAGCTATTAATTGACATAACCTACGAAAAATCCTTGGTACCACATTTATTAATAACGTTCATGTTATTAGTAACGAATTAGACTCCCATATTAATAATTTTGGAAGGCTTTCCTTGATTATTGATATTTGGAAGTCTAGTACGAATATTTCATCTTGAGGTGTCGTTTGCTGTTATGTTAATAGCGAGTTTAACTTGATTCCATAGTTAATGGGTTTTATTGATATGAATACCGCTTATACCGGATTTAATATTCATAAAAAATTTAAATCAGCATTAGCACCGTTTCCAGCATTATCACATTATCAAAATGTCTTAAGATATGTTATTAACTTATTCCTTCTTTTTTATTGATTAATTTTAATTATCGAATAAATTACTAACTTATTTATACTTAATTTAACCGTATTACTCGAGATAACGCTAGTAATAACGATACTTTCGTCGACGCTTTCAAAGAAAAATACGAAGACGAAACAGCAGAAGAGTTCAGTAGCGATATACGTTACTATTCTCATATAATTAATATTATTGTTCAAACAATATTAAGAAGTAACATATTAAACGACGACTGTAACGACGAGTTAATTCATTATTTTAACTTTGCTATATCTCGTATTAACGAAACAAACGAGGAATTTAACCAATTTCAACCAGAAAGATTAAAATTATTCGGAAGTAAGTTTATTATTCTTTATTTATTAATTTACCCTTTACATTTACCTATTAATTTACTAACCTATTTATTAAATTAGATTCAATTAACCGAGTTCGTCGAATTGCCGTTATTACGAAATATACTTCCTAACTTAATCGACAGCTTATTGAAGCAATAAACTGAAGTAAAGAAAGAAACGAAATTCCGGATAACTTGAACAAAACTAAAATTCCTACTGGTTAGTTTCCCCTCATTATTAACTTATTTATTTGGCTTTTACTTAATTAACTTTTTATATTATAGATTCTATTATTTGTTAGAATTCAACCTATAGCATGATTAATACAACCTTACAATTAAAACCAGCATTAATACCTGTTTAACGAGTTACTGGTTCTGCTGAATATAAAAGTATCTTCTTTAATAAAGTTGACTGGTATTTATCACAGCATTTAAAGGGCATATTCGAAATATTCGTTAAACCGTCTTCTAGATTGCAAGGCGAATTTTACACTACTTTACCGAAAGGATTTTTATATATCTTTAAAATGAAAGGCTCTTTGAAGGCTTATTATTTAAATTTACAATAGAAATTGAAGAAGACCCTCAAAAAGTAAATTTATTGTTATTATTATTATTTTATTATTTTATTAACTTATTTTCGACTATTATTTCAAACGACTTAATCTCCGCTATCGAAAGCGGTATTAAGAAGTTAAATGAGTACTTCTCTCGAACCTTTAACCCTATGAAAGTCGAAGAATATACAGGTCATTTTATTTCCCTTATATTAGACCCTCGATTTGAAGTATCACACTTTACGGAAGGTGGATTATTACACTTTCATCCACAAATTATTAAAAATTTAACTACTACGTTAATTGAACAATTTCAATAGTAAGTAAACATAACCTTAATTTATATGACATATCTTAACTTCTTTTAGTTTAAAACAACAAAAAGATGGGGATTATCAGTACAATGTATTAAATTCGAATATACACGAAGATTCGGATTCAGAGGACGAATTATATTTTGACCAAGCTCGAAATACTACGCAAAGCACGCAAAACGATATCGAAGTTTATTTAAATGAAGGATTAGGCTCTTCGAAAGTACGTTAAATCAAATTTTTTATTATGTATTTTATTTATGTACTTACTTTATTTATTAATAATTTAATAGGAAGATCCATTAGTTTACTGACAGCAAAATACTTTTCAATTCTCTATTCCAAGTATTTTAGCCAGGCAGTACTTAGCTATTCCAGCTACTTCTGCTTCATTGGAATGAACGTTTTCTATTACTAGTAATATAATTACTAAAAGTAGAAATCGTTTATTACCCAGAACGGTAATGCAGCTTATTTTATTAAGAGGCTGGGCTTGAAAGGCTATAAAGAACTAAGAAATACCTTTAAAGCGAATGAAGTAGAAAACGAAGGAGAAACCGGGGTATATAATGATGTATAGAGTACAACTTTAAGTTGAATTTAAATCAGCTTCTAAAACTTAAGTAAACTCGTTTTACTTAAAATATTTCATTTTAGTTAGTATAATTCATTTTACTTAATATAGTTCGTTTTACTTAATATACTTCATTTACTTAATGTAATTCGTTTTACTAATTATAATTCATTTTACTCAGTATAATTCATTTATTTCAAATAGTTTG
Organism: Hansfordia pulvinata; assembly: GCA_006538405.1. Taxonomy (NCBI): domain Eukaryota; kingdom Fungi; phylum Ascomycota; class Sordariomycetes; order Xylariales; genus Hansfordia; species Hansfordia pulvinata. The sequence goes on from BJKQ01000023.1 coordinate 185,129, forward strand.
TTATACCTCATAAAACTTACTTTAAATAATATAACTTTTCATTTTAAAGTGAACGTTATTAAAAATTTTGAATCCGTAAAACGATTCATAAATAACTCAGAGTAACGCACATGAATCAGTAAGCTGATTCAGAGTAACTCAGATTCACGTAAGTTACTCCCTTTACTGATTCAGATTCATATGAATCCGGATTCACGTGAATCAGTAAAATCACTGATTCAGAGTGATTCACGTGAGTTACCCATGAATCAACTCAAGATTATGACTCATAATACCAACCCTGTTGATATATATTGATCTAGTTTTTAAGCTTTTACAAACCCTTTTAACTTATAATCTATAGAAAGGCTTACCCTTTTGATTACGTTTTATCTTATAATATAGTATAAAAGGCTATTAAATATTAAGCTTTGAATTTAAAAGCGCTATTGAACTTCTTCCAAGCCTGGTATTCGTTGCATAGCACATATTTCAAGAAAAGAGAATTCATATTCGTCGACGGTTTATCGGCTTAATCCTATAGTTAGTTCCCTTATATGAGTGACTTTCTTGTATAACTATTGAATATCATTATAAACTCTCAAAAGAAAGAACTTGAATTTGAAAATATTTCCATTTTTCGGCCAAATAATGTTAAAACTGATAATAAAAATTAATTACCTTTCAATAAAACATAACACAATCTTATATATGTTGAAGTTAATGATACCACGAGGTAGGGATGATTATATTTCAGAGCTTAAGTTTATCTATAGTCCCTTCATATAAATTCAAACTCTTCTTCAAATTCAATAACTTATTAATTGAGTTTTGTATATTATGCTCACCTTATATGCTTTAAGCTTTGAGATATAAATGATACACTTTAATAATCTTTCGGTACGCTTTTGTAAGCCTATTAGACTTCAAGTAAGTTTGTTTCACACATATATTTTTCGAGAACAAAGGTGAAATGGTGTAAAAACCTGCTTGTAATATATACTAACGGCCAAGTGTGAATATCCGAAATATATGCGCTTCGTAAGTAAATTAAGAATTATATTGTAATCTTAATAACGTATTAAAACGTAGTCAAGCCCAATAATATCTTATATACTCGTTAGACCGATGGAAAATTAAAATGTACTTATTCAAAGCTTGAATATCGTTTTTTTAAAGTTATCATATCAAACTATTACGTATAAGAAGTAACTATTTCAAGTCAGTTCGTGTAATACGAATAGCTGAGATGTTTCTTTTTATATTCTGAAAATAAATTTCAATTAAAGTCAAGGTTTCCTCACTAAAAGAAGTACAGTATTGAGATAGCAACACGTCGTCATTTTTCAAAGTGCATTGTTCAATTCAAGCACAATATGAACTTATAATTAAAATTGATTATAAGCCTTTAATTGCATACTTAATTTTGAATGAAACCAGAAAACCAATCAACTCTTATCAAGCCTTGAAATCTGATTATCATAAAGCGACTATTTCTATAGCTGCTTACTTTTTCATATTAAACTATAAAAGTCTACTCAATAGAAAGCGCTTAATAATACCAAAAATATATATAATGATATACCTAGATACTCGAAAATAAGGTATATTTTAGTTTGAAATTGAGAATTTCATATCGTTATTATTATAATCAAGTTTCATTTTAAGATGCATTGGAAAGTGATAATACTCATTTCTCTTTCATAACTTTCACTTCATAATAGTAGTATACGTTTTACTTAACTTTATTAAAACTTGAAAGCAGTACCATCTCAATAGTTTAAAAACGAAACGTACATTATATGAACTTATCTGTAATCGGTCATCTCTTTTAAATCAGTATTAATAAAATACCGAAAAACGTTTTCTTTAAGATTATATATAAAAATGATATATCTCAATAATACTCGTGCAAGGTACAAGGAAACAAATTCCAGATTTTTTTATGAAATAAATTTGAGTTTAACCCGTGTCATGGTAGTAATCATGTTCTCTTAAGCTCGTATCTCATATAAGAACAATAAATCATTTCGATATTGAACTTTGATTATTATTCATAAACTCTTTTTATTACATTTGAAAGTTAATGTTCATAAGTTAAATGTAATTTCTTATAGCTTTAATGATGTTTATAATAAGAATAATAGGTAGCTTTGAGTATGTATTCAAGCTACTTATTATTTTTATTGTTGACTTTATAGTAATCTTTTTAAAAAACACTCGCGTGTTAATAGTTCAATTATAATTGAATTGACCTATAAGCTTAAAATAAGCCGCTTATAATATGTATATACAAACAATACATTAACGATATAATCATTTATAATACTTAGTAAAAAATACTATAGGCCGTCGTTTTTTAAGAAAAACTGTTAGTTCAAAATGAAATAAAACATCAAAATACTGAAAGCTATTTAATATAACACATGCAACTAAAGCTGCGTGTAACTCAAATGCTCGTCAATTGGGTATTATGATATCTGGTGAAATTTTTGGTGGTTCATAGAAGGGCTTCCGATTCCACAGGTGGCTTCAATCAACCCGTGGTCCCGCCGTTACTAAAGCCGAGAAAATTTTAGAGTTAGCACCACAATCCCCAGGGCCTGAATTCCATACAGACGCAGAAAATCTTTCATCTATGCGTGAAGCAAATACTGCACATGGCAGAAGCTGTCAAGATGCTCCTTTGACACATGCCAGCAACAACATGTACGGCCGCGATGACAACGGAAAGCATGGGAGCGAACCGTTGCCACTGTCCAGCATGCACGTAAAAATCATACAAAATTGGGGAGGCTCTCGATTGCGAAACGCATCAGAACAAAGCCTGCGGTCAACAACTTTCTTGAAATACATTCCGCACAGCACATTTTTAATACTGTCACCAAAGCAACAAATACACGAGTAGGAAATCTTCCACTATCAGGCAGCCACCTAACAGCGTCCGATTGAGTCATTGTACTCGCACGCTGCGAATAATCAGCTGGTGTCATTATGGTTTATGCTCGCTTGAAGACGACGTCAATAGCCAGAGACAAGGTGTCTACGCCGATATAATAATTAATACGAATCATCCCGGCTTGAAAATTTACGACAGAGCTGCTACAACGACCCAGGGAAAGAAAATCGGAGGACTGCGACGTCGTATTTCGGAACATTTGAGATTCTTCAGAAATCATTATTCCAAGAATAGTGAAAGTGGGAAATCGCACAACAATGAGTGGTCTCCCCCAGACTCATGCCCGACTTTTGTGGTCCTTGCAAGCTTCGAGATGGAGGTACCCTGGCAAATTGTGCACATAGCAGAGGCGGTCATGGCCATCATGTTGGCATCTTGGGCCAGCCACAAGTTCCTGGCACCAGACCAAAATCCCTCCCAGTGTTTGGAGCGGTGGGTTTGAATATTGCGAATCCCCTCGACTACGCAGTCGTCGGGGACCGAGAGTCACCAGCTGACAGGGATCGATCGGTCACAACTAGCTGTTCAAGGGCCTCTGAGAATCTACACAAGAATAAGCTGAAAGCTCTCGTTAGATTTCAATGCCGCGTGGTGCCAAACCCAGATACTCAGAGCTTCCACTTCAGGTTATGTGGAGAAAGGGTACGGATCCCTGCTAACACGGGAAGCGTCTTGAATGTTGACAAAGACTCCACTATTCATGTCCGGTGTGACGTGACAACAAACGAACACCCCCAAAAATATGCGCAGAAGGCCAATCATAATGCAATCGGGCAAAGACTGGGGATCAAGATTTCGATATTTTTTTTTGGATAGCCACCCGGACGGAAAGAAGGATTCTATTTGGATTGGATGAAACACCCATGCAGCTGTCGTAAGGGCAGACAAGATCATGGTTTTCATTTCTTAGAGGCATACGATTGATTGTCGTTTGTCAGTAGATAGATGATACTTACACGTTTGGAAATCTCATGATGTTTGCGTGTTCTTCAGACCGCAGGTGCTTAGCTTCGTTTTTACGTTGTCAGATTATTTGCCCAGAACTCAAATCACTTACTCAGCATTGTCGTTGTAATACTAAGTTTTCAAATATATCCAGAACTCCAACATTCGCAGCATTACGGGCGGTCCTAATTACTGCCCTCGCCATCTCCTTGAACCTAGGCAATATCAACGCCGATCGCCATGCCAGGCCTGTATTCAACGCCTGCCCAAAAAACAGGATGGCACTATTTGTCGGCATCGGCGATGGTGTATTGGGTCCAAACCCTGATGACAGTTATCTGCATAATCTCCATCCAGGATATGTTGTCATTGGGTAGCCAGTATATGGAAGTCTGTCATGCTCTAGGAGTCTGAAAGATATCTCATCGGTGTCTTCAAGGTCAACAGTCCGGTGGAACGGCTCTATGACGTGCACACAAATGCGTTCGCCTTTCTCAACGACAGACACGGAAGAACCCTAAAACGCTTTGGGGTGCATTACTACAAATATTGGAGAGCGAAATTGAGAGGCTATGCTTGCACTCAGTCTCGAACATAACAGGCTCTTGCTTTCCAGCTGCCAGCACAAAGTGACAAGTGGTGACTGCAGCCAGGTGGCTCGACGCAAGCCTCGAACAGTATAACATTCGAAAAGTTCCTTTTTTTTTCGCGAGAGACGTAGTGGCACCTTACATGAAATATTGGAGACACCAAAATGCGAAATGAAATTTGTGAGCGGTGTAACGTACTCAAATGTATCGAAAAGTCGGCAGCAGGTGTTGATAATGTCAGAAGCTGCCTTGTGATCAGGATTATCTCGGAATGGTGTGATTCACACAAAAAATGGCTTTTGGAAGCATCATGCGACCTCCAGAGCTGAGGTCTTTGTTTGAGAGCTGCTGGTTGTGGCTCACCCACAGGTGGTTTTCACAAAAGTAGGCCAGCCACAAAAAGTATATATACCAAATTTCACAGCCCGCGATATGGAATTCAACTAAACGGCGCGTTATCTAATTCTGCTACCGGTCTAGATTACTTGAGCGAGGAATCCATGTCCCGTCTTCAAGTATTCATTTACTTCCAATTAAATGTTGCAAGTTTTAGAAATGTAAATGATCTCTATAGGTTGACATATGCTAATATTAAACAGTAACTTCCTTTCATTTATCTGTTACTCTTGACAGGAGTGGTGCGTTGCAGGCGCTGTACATGAATATTTGCGGACACATGCAACCCGCCTGGCAATCAGTTGTGGGCGTCCTTCTGAGCCGTGTCTCTTGCCATTTTTTCTGCCTCGTCATCTTGACCTATGGCCCGGCCGGGCGAGGGCCTTGCAGACTCTGCAATGCGACATGACCCTGCTCCTAACCATCCATGACGTATGAATCTACATTACCCCTGTGCTAATGTTCTGCTCCCTCGCTTCAACCACGTGGTCACTGATTTTCACCACACTCAACCAGCACTCGCTGCCAATGGCTTTCATTTGCTATCAACTATTTCCCCCTCTCAAGACTTTGACCACCAATATTAGCCTCGCACTAGACACAGAAATCAACAAAGCTAGGTCAATTGTAGCCTTTGACCTACCAGTCATTAATAAAAACACTGCTTCAATCCCGGGTTTACCTTTGTCTACAATCAAGTTTCTTCTTTCATTCAAACCACACCATGGATGCCTTCGATGACATTGAACAAATTGCCAGTCTGCCTCGAGCCCCTGTTGTTGCTGTATAAACTTCAAGGGCTGCCAGGCGAACAATTGATTCAGCGGCTCGGCAACCAGACTGTAGCAATTCAGATGCCAGGAGACTTGGGACTTAAGGTGGACCCACGTGTATAAAGCAGTTTTCGTAATGAGTAAAGTTTATGTAATAAATTAAGCATAACCTTTAGTACTTGACGTCGAGAATTGAGCATAATCCTGTGGGTGCGTATATAGGTTCAAGCTCTTTGCATATTTCCTGAATCAGAAATAACTCCGAGTGGGTCAGAAAATCGGGGCGGTTGATTGAGAGCTACAGGATGGCAGGATCTGTTTAGTACAAAGAATAAAGGTGGCCATAGCTGCAGCTGTGAGGATGAAGATATCATTGATTTTAGTCTAGAAGAGGTGACCTCCATGATAAGGGAACCCCATTATGAACGGCTGCGGTAGCCCTCGGTCTTGAGGTACTAGCAAGCAAGGCTTAGAAAAGCGACCACTAAAGCTTCTGTTAGGAAATAAGCATATCAATAGTCTGCCAATTTGCCTATTCACGCATACCTAGACACGCGAGTATCGCACACCGTGGCCACGGAAGTTGGAAAATCCCCTTGCCAGAGGGCTTTGTTTACGCCTCGCGGGTTCTACGTAAGAGCCGGCAAAGACTTTGGCTTGTCCAATCTGATCATTCCGCCTGGAATCATGACAGCTCAATTTGGTCTTAAGGCTCTAATTGGCCTGCAGGCTGCTACTGCCATCAATTCGGCCTTGGCATGCATCCTTATATCTTGCCGAAAGTATGGACTCACAGTACGGCTTATAGTTATGTTATGCCCTCAAGGCTTACATTAATAGTTGCTGAATGGGCCAACTATTCGGTAATCTCCAATTTGTGAAAATGTTAATTTTCTTCTCTGGTTTGATGACTCATATATCTATCAAGTCATCAACTAGACGAATCAATCACCGTTGAACTGGTTTTGGCAACAACGCCGTAGAACCTCTTGAGATAGTCAATTCTGAATGAGCCCTCAGCTGCGAACATGGTTAATTGTCGTGATGGTGTGAAGTGAGATCCATGGGCAAGTAGTCAATGGCGTGTTGGCGTTGACGGCGCGCCAGTGGCAAGGCTATAATCTCCGAGGGGCGCATCTTTGAATGAACAGCTTTTCTCAGGGTTCTTCATATGCCCCGCCCAGCTTTCAATCTTACTTCTTTCCCTCGATCGCATTCAATCTGTGCATTGAGCCCTATAACCCGTGCCCACAGGAACGATATATCGAGTAGGTATTGCGAAACCTTGAATATTCGAGTTTATAGAACCCGATATTCACGTTGCAAGACCCCCATAAACTTAATGGAGTATCAGGAGTGTACATACAAAGGGTGATTCTCCTAGATGCTTAGACCCCAATGGAATTCACTGTCAGTGAGCTATAGCTTGGGTGACACCGGTACACATGTAATTCGGTGCCTTGGTGGATGGAGGCAGGTAGACTTAATTAAGAAGCAAGGTTGAAAGCGCTGGGCCGCGCTATTAGATCACTAAAACCCTATTCAAAAGCGCCGGGGCGGTCGAGAAGATCGCTATCTATAGCTGAGACTCCAAAGACCCACTTGATTCGTGCGCTATTCATCACGCTAACCTATGGGAGATCCGAGTTCGATAAGTTGGGGCAAACGCAGTGGCATTTTCGTTGCGATTTATGCGATAAAAAAAAAAAAACCATGTTTCGCATGTATCGCTCGATTTAAGTTTCTAGGCAGGCGACGATGAGGTTACGAGCGAGAATGATGATTTGTTGACTATCTTCAAACAGTCAGAATCAATCAGTGCTCCATTTAATAATAAGGAGGTTACGGATCGCGGGGTTGGAAATCCTTTGGAGCGGAGCAATTTGAAACGATTGAAGCACTGAAGCTGGAACCACCATTTCCAGTAGCACGACTTAAGAGCCCGCTTTTCATGAAGTGCTAGACGTTGATTCGATAGAAGAGTCCTGTCTCACTTTCAATTTTTGTAGTGCGGACCCTGGGTCCGTGGCATTTGTGGTACAGTCCGCAATTGTTTCGAAAGTTGCAGACGGACGAAATCCAACCTGCTGAAATCGATCATATGACTGTATCAGGCACATCTTGAAATGGTCAGACAAGCTTTTCACTTGGTCTGTGGGCTAGATTTCAGCGACTATCGCCTCTGCTGAGAAATGATCTGCTGGAGATACGGATCGCAGTAATTGATGGCTCGGGCAGTTTGGCGCTTGAAATTGTCTCTCGCACCTGGTTTTATTAGCAGCAAGCCATTATTTATGAATATGATTAGCTTACTCCACGCTCTGGAACTTCCATTGAGTCGCTGGAATATGAACATCGTACACTTTCTGGGCCCACGACACCACACATGAGTGTTTCATGTGCTCGCAGCAGGCGATATAAGAGACCGAGGGCCTGTACAGATAGCTCATGGTACCTTGTATCTGAAGCGGGATGGTCGAGATTTCTACCTGTGATGATTGCGCACGATCAAAAACACGAACAACGAACTTGTCAATGCCAGTCTGCGACAACTCCACCAATCGGTGACGACGTTACCGAGCAAAGGCTGGCGCGAACGATATATTAGCGTCGCAAAATCGATCGAATTAACAGTTGGGGTCTTCCTGCCATATCGCTGTCGCGATAGAATATTAAAAGGGAAGGGGGGGGGGGGGGGGGGGGTTGCGCTTTCATCACAGCTGTACAGCTTGAGCGCTTGAACATTTCCAGAATTTTCATGGGTGGAAAGGTTGCTTTTATGCGATGAAGTACGCAGCTCATGGATGACCCAGAAGACCCATTGAAATTCAAGCCCCACCTCCCCCATTGACTGGCAGCTGACAGAGTCAGTTTCTCTTCGTCATTCATGTGGGTCGCATTGCCGACTAAGTACATTATTGGGTGGCGGGACGCGTTCGTACTCATGCATTGGGTCTAATCAAATGCGTAGAACTACGTGTAGTGGAGATGCATTGGAACATGATAGGTTGATGTGTCTTAGGTCGCTTCGTCATGCCCGACACTCGTACGGATATCCTCACTTGCTTGGCAAATTTTCCCATTCCATGCTCAGTACCTAGATAGTCTCCCACGTATTCAGAGAGCATGATTGTTGATTGATTGATGAGATTAGGGTAGCTTGGGGTTAAATGATTGATTGATTGATCGTTTGAATGCTTGAGATTCAACGTGGGTTCCATTCCTAGAAGGGCCTGCCACGCCTCCCAGAGCCATACATCGCGGGGTTGTTGAGGAACCAGGGTTTTCTCTAACTATTCTCAAAAGTCACCCACGTGCCCATCCCCGTTATTGCGACAGTCTAGATGCAGCCATCCAGCCCTAAACTCCATTATTCTTTGAGGTTGTTGGGGCCCAAATTCGATATCGTCAGGTGGAGTTCTATCTTCGTGCATCCGCCCGTAAAATCCTCAAATCTTCGGTGCGCCACGACGAGCCAGTTGCCGTCCAGTCGCGACAACGGATATGTGTGGGTGTGGAGTGTTGGGAACCTGTCTGCTGGTGGGGAAAACCACAAGGGGGGAACACCCGCCAGAATTGGGTTGGTGTGGGTGTCGGGGCCGTGAAGGGTCGGGATCTGCGACCAGCCCCGCCCCCTCGTCGGTGTGCTTAACTGACGACTTGCACCAGCCGGGTCACAGGGCGGTAGAAGGGTTCGAACCCTCTCTCTCTCGCGCTCACGGCGCATCGAAAGAACTGCCAGGCGCTTGTACCATTGCGCCATACGGTCGATATTCAGAGAGCAGACTCCGGTGGGGAAGGCGGATTGAAGATCTTGACAGCGCGCATAGCTGGTCGTGATACGGGGGAGATGCGCAGTGTGGCTGGCTCATAGCCCGGGATACAAGGCCTCGGAGGGTGCGCGGGCTTATCAGAAGCCCTAGGGATGTTGATTGGCAATTTGTGGCCTTGATCGCATGGACTTCCGTCCCTCGCGACCCGGGCAGCATTGTCGTTTACAAGGAGCGAGATGGGAGGAGTGCTTGTTTTGGGAGAGCCTGTCACTCCTATTGGAGCTTGTCTGCAAGGGAGGTCTGACAACTCCACCAATACTCGTTTAGATGTTTCTCTGGTCTGATGAGACAGGCCTGTCGGAGGCGCATGACCCGGGCAAGAGCTTGCTGTTAAGAGTTGTTGGGCCTTGATCCGATTGCAATGACGGATGCATTCGAAGCAAGACACAACGAATAATGTGGAAGGTGAAGATATCTGACATCTTGAGTGGCAAATTGAATACTCGGTGTGGGCGAGAACACTCACCAATGGGTTCGATCTTGCTTGGATTGTCTTGCGTGTTACCGCAACGGCTCATTTACGTGAGCCAGACACCAATGCATTGGATAAGTGAGGACACGGAACAGATATAATTGGTGCGCTACTACGACGTTGTCCGTGAGAACCAAGGGCTCATTACTCTTCAACCTATAGAACATTAACGTATATGGTTCCCTTGGTGCATACTACGTAACCCGGAGTTCTACGAAAGCTCCTGAGGTACTACCTTTAATCCAATAACATAGACTGGAGAGAAAATTTGTACTTCGAATTCAGTAATTTAATGTGAACATAAGCTTGCTTCAATTCCTCTTCGCTGTCTTGCTTCGCATGTCTCTATGAAAAGGTTGATCCGGGTGACTAATTGCTTTCCCAACGACTGGTTGAGCAACGAAAAAATTGATTACGAGGAAAAGCACCTCGAAATTGCTTCCGTGACGAATGATTGGATTGTGCGGACTCTTCGGATTTTCTACCGAATAATACAGACCGGAAACTGTCTGAAATTTGACAAAAGCGCCAGCCAGTGGCAGCACTGCATGCCCGAAGTAACCGATGTGGTTGGATGCCGAAAGCCTTGATTATGAGAAGTGGTTCGTCAGCCTACGTGTACACAAAAGGCAGTGTTCGGACCACGACTCTGAGACCCTGTACACCTGTAATAATCTATGGCTACGCATTAACGAGCAGCCCTGTTAGCAGAGGGAGTCCGACTAGCGTAATAAGACGGCTGCCACGGTGTATGTAGCTCTGGAGGTTTCTCGCTGAACAAAAAGCGACTGATGGAGGACTTTTCATTGGGTAACTGAGATTGTACAAGCCGGTAATGGTAAAACCTTCGCAGTGGTGAGTCGTATGAACAAAAAGTTTATTTCTTCTTCACAGACGCCCCCCTGAAAATTTTAGAATCTGTAAAACAACTAGAAATATATCGTTGCGCAATTGACTTGCTTCCTTTATTGTAAATCATAAAATAAGTTGACCGTGCGTTGTTTGCCCACCTCACGGAATTCAAGCAGAAATCCGTCTGATTCAGTCTCCAAGCTTAAACAAAATGCACTAAATGAAAATTCCAAGGGGTTTGGAGGAGCGATAGTGCGTTTCGAAACTCACATCTTATTCTGAACGCATCCACCTTTGAGATGTTGGAAACTGTCGCCGCCGCAGCCGCAGCCTTCCTGGCTTGGTGAATCAGGTGTGGTCTTTTGTAGCTCTCGGCAAGCTGAATCTCTCGAAGCTGCTCCAGGATTGGCCCGCGCGAGACATGGCGAGCTCTCACATGAAAGAAATATGATTGGTGATCATCACATGGTCTCTGCTGCGCACGCGCTTTTCCGTGGCACGAAAAGCTGGCAAGACAACGGCCTTATTGATACTTGGCCCCCGAGACCTCATAATCATATCTCTTTACCCACTGCAGCCAACAAGCACCCACAACCCAAATTTCCAGGTCATGGAACTTTCATCATTCCAGTGCGCCTACGCCTTTGCATATTAAACCTATATTCTGAAATGTCGTGCACTATCTTCCATGGGGTGGTGCTTCATTTGAAGACCACATTTTGAGCGCACGAGTACCAGTTTTTGAAGGCATGCGCCGAATCACACGGGTTTAAATTTCAGGTAGGACAGCGTAGCGAGGAATGATCGACGTGTCTAATGAAATAATTCGATGGAATTGGCCTGCTGCTGCCAAGCTCTGGTACCTTGATTGCTGAATTCTGTTTTCAGATTTCCTTCTTTGCCTTTCCTGGCAAAGTTCCGTTTTGAGAGCTGCGCCTCGCTAATTCACCGTATTTGTGCTTGGAAGGGCCCGCTTTGTCCATCTAGTTCCCTCTGTCCCGTAACGGCTGCCTACTCAAGCGTGGGGGTCCGATAAATTCATCTTCCTTTCGCTGTCCTGGTTTGCTTGTCTCCGTCTCGTAGGGCCTGTGCAATGAACTCTGTGGCATAGACTCCGAAACGTAGACTCCGTAGCGTAGACTCCGTAGCGTAGACTCCGTAGCGTAGACTCCGTAGTAGACCCGTAGCGTAGACTCCGTAGCGTAGACTCCGTAACGTAGACCCCGTAGCGTAGACTCCGTAACGTAGACTCCGTGCATCAGATTTCAATATTTGCGATTCAGCCATTTATTTGGCTGCTTGTTGACCGCCGTTCTTGTGGCACAGTCTCCGTGACATGGCTCGCATTTTACGGCTCGCATTTTACGGCTCTCATTTTACGGCTCGCATTTTACGGCTCTCATTTTACGGCTCGCATTTTACGGCTCGCATTTTACGGCTCGCATTTTACGGCTCGCATTTTACGGCTCGCATTTTACGGCTCGCATTCCATGGCCTGTATTTTGTAGTCTGCGCTCAGTGGTGCTTGTTTAGTAGCTTCGGTGTGCCACACACTTCTTCAGGCCACTCAATCCTGTCCACGTGCAGCAGTCTGTGTCCCGGGGGATATCTTCTGCAAACTCCGCCTTTGAGATCTTTTCATGTTCCTATCTTGTACACGTTTGCCCATTGAAATCTTCAATGTACGTTCTGAGCTCATCCAATAAATAGCCTAGATATTTCCTCTGGCAATACTGTTCTAACCAATGTTATAGCAAAGTATGGGGATACATTTTTTTGGAATTTACCTGGGGACTGGCTGATCTCCGAGGGACCTCGTTGCGATGTTAGACATGGAAAATCGCTCAGTGCCTCGTTTCAAATGTCGTCGAGACCCGCTTATCCTCTCCGTCGAGAAGTTCCGTAATCTACGGTATGATAAAACTGTGTATCCGTTGATCTCCGCCAAACTCCACCAAGCACGCTAGCTTTTTCAGGTGACGTCTGAAAACAGAATTTGGACACGCATGAGACCCGTGCCGCAGTGTCGATTGCGAAATTGCTAAACTTAAATAGAGAGAGAGGGTTACCACAGAATCTTCCAATGGAACAATTCACTACTTTTGATCTAAAACGAGGTAAATTCTCAAAATGACATCGCAACCAACTCGGTTTCAATTAAGACCGAATCCTCGGCAATACTTCCTTGACAACATCAAGTCCATCTATCAGTCTTGGACCACTCTGGTCAGCTCAACAACTCTACCTCTGAACATCAAACATGACGATGAGCGTATCACGCACGTACTGCAGGTGCTCAATAATTTCATCGAAAATGAAGACAACAAACACTTCATGCAGAGACTAGCTTACGTCCAGCTTGATAAAGTGATGGATACCATCATTGGCATAGTCGGACAAGATCGCCGTACTTGTTACATGCACGGGAAAGCGGGCCAAACAGATTGTTCTGTCGCTTTCGACATCCTTGTCCGCGCCACCAGACGCTCTAAAGAGTCACTCCATCGGCAACGAAAGATCTCAAAAAGATGGGCAGTTCTAGCTGGAAGTTGTCCGTTGTTGGTCGTCCTCTTTTCGATCAATACCGAAGGACTCATGTTAGTTCTTCCCTCGCTTAATTGTTCGAATGTCTAACGTCAGCAGTGCAAGCTCTCGAGTACCCATCTCGAAGGTTCAGTCAGACTCTAAAGTACTTTATCGATCTATCCCAAACTGCCTCCATGCAGTCGCATGCTGGATGACACAAGCCGGATACTTTTTAACTGGTGTCGGAGAAGCGGATCTGCGATTAAGCGATGCAATTTTGGAACATCTTGAGAATTTTCTTAAAGACGATCGGTTTTAATGTATTTGTCTGGGTCCCTAACACCTCCATGATCTTGTTCCATCGTCGGTTATATTTGTCCACTTTCTTATATGCATCTTGATATCGTCTGCGTGCCTCTCATACGCCTGCTCTGCTCATGGATCTCATTTACACTTTTTTTGATGAAAAAAATCACTTTCCCGTTTACTACCTACACGCGAGATTTTTTTGCTATAAAGAGATACGATACGGTTCACGTTGAAACAATGTTATGGCGAGATATATGACTGACTTAGGTTGGTTACTCAGAATGTAGGTACGCACTGATTGGTTTATTGATTGATTGATTGATTGAAATGTTTAATGTCGGAAATCACCGCGTAGGTTGTTTCGTAGCCTCACATAGGGCATGATGGACGTGCCGAGCTAAGTTCTACAAGCTATAAGGCTATTCCCATCCGACAAAGCAAGCAAAAGCGTGCCCGGCCGGGCGTTCCACACCGTTTACCCTCCTCCTCCGGTCGAGGTTGGTCGTCGTTTCAATTTCGGTACCTTGCCGGGCAAAGGTTCGATTTCCGTTTCCGGGTAGCCTAACGCGGCTGTTTGTGCGTGTGTTGTGTCATTGTGGTGGTAGCCCTTGCGGTCGCCCATTAAGGCATTGCTTGTCGAGGTGTCCAGCCCCGTAAGAGTAATGATGGTGGTGAATGAGTGTACTGTAAATGGTGAAGGGGAGGTAGGCGTGGCCCTGGTCAGTTTATTTTTCTCGGGGGGGTCTTTGTTTTTTTTCGGTTTCTGACCTCGTCTCGCGTCCCCATGATATCCCTGGCAGCACTCGCCCCGTGCCTACTTGCCGCAGTGCCTCGTGTAGAAGTTGGTTCCTTCCAGAAGTCCTGGAAGTCCTCCGGGTGGTTCATCAGCATCCGCAAGTAGCGTCGCCTTTGTTTTGTCGTTGGTAGCTCCCATTTGGGCCTCCTCGGCCAGTCCCGATAAGTCTTCCGTGCCCTAGGCCAGTGTACCAGATGTTCGGGGTCCCTTACCGCGCCACATTTGCAACGTAGTTCGGCGTCTTCGTGGTGGAACTTCACGTGGTACCACGTGAAGTCTCCGTGCCCGTGGCGGACAGCCAGGAAGCGCTGGAGGACCGGCCTGGAGAGGCTGAGCTCTGGGTACTTGCCCTTAAGGTATGGCAGGTTCCAGGCCGCGTAACTTGAAGACAGCTCGTCCTGACGCTCTGCCCACCAGTCCGCCGCAGCGGCCTGTGCCATCCGTTTCCCCTTGCTCCGTAGCCCGCTGGTCGAAAGTAGGCTAGCCGGACCTTTGTCTGGAGGCCTAGCCAGCGCCCCTTTGTTCGCAAACCTGTCAGCAGTTTCGTTGCCTGGATTCCGGTGTGTCCCGGACACCTCCTAGTGCGGCCATCAAGGCCCCGCGATGCCTCGCGGAAGGCCATCGAGGCCCACTGCGAGGACTCTGCCGGTGTGCCCTCGATGCCCCTGATCACTGCCGTGTTATCGATGCAGACCCAGAGTGTTTGTTGCCGGGTAGGTCTTGCAAGTCGTATGACCTCCTCGAGTCCCTGTAGGGCACCCATGATCTCGGCGTCGAACACGTGCGAGTCGGGATGGAGCCCGCCCCGGCCTGTTTGTGACTCCGTACCGTAGCCATTGTAGATCACTTGATCGTTGCCAACACATGTCTTGCCGTCGTCGTCCCTTTTCGACCCGTCAAAGAAGACCAGAGTGTCCCGGAGCGGTAGAGTGGCCTGCCAAGCCTCAAACCGCTCGGCTGCTCGTTCCTTGTCGAGTTCCCCGTGGGGTCAGATATCGGCCCGACACTCACGGGCGGGGGGGGGGCGAGGATCGGCCTCAGGGTAAGTGGCAGCATGGCCCCCGCCCTCTGGAGTTTGGTTTTGGCCGCCTGGCGTGTCCCAGCTCCTCGGCCTCTCGTAATCATGGGAGGGGTGACGCGGGGGCGAGTAGATTCCCCTCGTCCACGTTTTGGAGTCGAATAGCGAATCGGGTGCGTGCCTGGTCGAGAACAACCTGCCCTGATGGAAGGCCCGCGTCCCGTAATAAGGTGAGTGTGGCGTCGTTCGCCACGTGGGCAGAACTGCGCGGGAAGAGATCTCAGCCTTGCCTGCCGAGGCTCTATTGCGGGGAGGCTTCGTGCGGTCCGCGCACCACGCCTCCGTGCCGTAGAGAGCGCAGGGATCACGCACGCGATCGCAGCCTTGCGGAGCGAGGCTGCGGGTGGTCCGTATTTCCTGCTCGCGAGCCCCCGTAAGTGCCGTGCAACTGCCATAGCCTTCCAGGACCGTTCCTCCACGTGCCGTGGGAAGGAAAGTCGCCTGTCGAACCAGACCCCGAGCCAGCGTAGCCCGGTCAGGGAGCCGTCGGCCGGGCCTAGGTCGACGGGGTGGATGGTAAGTGTGGAGGTGACGTGGAGGGGAAGATTGTAGGTCCCCTTTACCCTGGTGAGGTGAATTAGTTCGCACTTCTCAGGCGCAAAGCAAACTTTGTTCGCACTCACCCAGGCAAGTACCTCTCTCGTCTTCTGCTGATGCTGCTATGTTTTCGTCGAGTGTGTTCCCTATCCGGTAGAGACATAAGTCGTCCGCGTAGCCAAACCGCAGTTTCGGGTCCCTGCGAAGTCGCTCCGCCAGGTACAGCATGCACAGGACGGGCGAAAGAGGGGATACTTGTGGCGTACCGCAATTAATTCGTTCTCAAGCCGTGCTGGTGCCTTTCGGTCTGAGAGGAAATGCTGAATCAGACGGAGCAGGCTGAGAGGCCAGCCATCCTGCCTTATGCGGCGGAGGGCTCTCCGTTGCAGCAGGGCATTGAAGGCCCCTTGCACGTCCGCAGCGAGCATCGACACCTGCTTGTCATGGGCAAAAGCGGCCTCAACCTCGTGGGCCAAGGCCGCCACGAGGTCCATCGTAGCCCATCTTGGTAGGGCGGCGCCGCGCTGTGGGTTGAGAACTCCGTGCGTGAGTGCGGTCCATGCCAGGCGTTTAGCTATGAGGCGTTCCAGGCCCGGGGGGAGGACTTGTCTTTCTTGCCAACTTTAGGGATCATGGCTACCTCCGCTTGGCGCCAGATCCTGGGGAACTAGCTCGTTTCCAGGCACTTGTTGAAGACGGCATGGAGCTGGTGTTTGACCGCCGGCCACCAGGCCCTGAGAAGTCTCACAGTGGCCCCGTCGGTGCCAGGCGAGGTGCTAGTGATGCCGATCGTGTGCTGGTCGACTTCTTCTAGGGTGCAGGAGGTAGACTAAGGGAGCTGGCTGGTCCCTGGGAGGCCCGGTCCGTCGAGGGGGTCGTGATCGAGGTCGTCTGAGTTGTCGAAGCGTTCGATTACCGCTTTCCGGAGGGCTTCCGCCTTGGCAACAGTGTCTTCCACCGGTTTTCCGATCATCACCAGCAGGGGGGGGCCCTGAGCCAGGGTCCTTGCTTATGCCAGCTTGCGACGTTGTAGAGCTGGCGGTCGTCCGCTATGTTGTCGATCCTGTAGCGCCAGTATTCCCGTTTGGCCTCGCGAACTATTTTGTGGAACTCCCTGAACTCTGGGCAGTCTGCCCTGGTCTGCTCCGGGAGCCGCAGCCGATGGTAGGCCGTCCAGGCGTCTTGGCACTGGGTGGTCCACCAGTGGGCCGAGGTGCCCGTGTCGCTCTGGGCCTTCCCGTTGGCCTTGATAGCGTCCTGAAACACCTCCGTGAAGTTGTCAAGGTAGCCCTCAATCTCGTCCGGGGTTGCCAGGGTTGCGGGGTCAGGGAAACGCGCCATGCCGGCCCGTACGTTATCCGAATCCATCTCCAGCTTGTCTTCTGGCACCTGGTGCCGGTACTGGGGTAGGCCCTCGATTCCCCTGCCCGGGATGGTTGTGAGTTATGTTTCGTGGTCGGACCCCGTGCGGAGGGGTTTCCTGACTCCGGTGGTTGTGAAGGGGATTTTAGAGAAGATCATGTCGATCACGTGGCCGTGCCGTTGAGTGTGAACACCAACCTGTCCAGTGAAGTTCATGCCGCTGGCGGTTACCCATTGCGCCAGCCTAGTGCCCCCGTTGGCAGGCAAGATATATTGCAATGATCCAACCGCACAGCTCGCGAATGTGGAATGCAGGGCTGATACATGTGGTGATAGAAGGGTAGCATAAATGACATGAGTGAAAAAAAAATCAGAAGTCACATGGCCTTCTTTGTGTTCATAGCGTGACTACAACCGCATGCGTGGATCTTCTTGCATCCAAGTCTCGCCCATTTCGCCCATTCTGCCCATCTCGCGCATCCGGCGAATCTCGTCAATTTCGCCTGTCTCGCCCACGTCGCCCATACCGTCCACATTGAAGCAGTCTGCTTTTAGCTGACTTATACGGCTTGCCAATCTGTTCAGCATGCGCTTGTGATCAACCCATTGACACCACCCACCCCCCCAATACCGTGTTTGCGGGAACTAGTGTGGTGTATGTGTCGTTTCACACGAAGATGGACTTGGTCTATGGCAGCCTGCTCCTGATCACGCCGGCTAGTACTGGAATCTTTACAAATTGAGCTGAAAAGATAACATCTAATTGTGACAACAAATGGATGATAAAATGAACATCAAAACTCCTTTGTTCATTGCGTCGTGTACCACATTCCCCTCTTTTGTTCGCTGACTCTGCTCACGGTGAGCGAGGTGATGGCACTCGCGCTCACTCCTTGTCGGGTGACTATAGTCACGTGCCTTTTTCCTACCATCTCTAGCTTCTTTGCACACATGATTGGTCAAGGGGCCTTTTTGGGCAAGTATCGATCCACAGCAATACACCTACATTAGTTAGTGTGACCCGTCCTGTTGGCCTGGCAAGCTGATGCATGAGTCACAGTCTGAACCTTTTGAATGAAATGCTAACTGATCTTGGATTTGATCTGATCCCTGTCTTCAGCTACTTGGCGAATTTTTCCCCGTTACATCGCCCTACCCACCTCGCTTATTTCATCTCTCCTTCTCGCCCATCTTGCCCATTCGTTTCTACATTGCTGCCTTCTGATCTCAGTCGCTTACCCTAGCGGCTTATCAACATTCCGACATACCGCATCTATTTTTGCACTTTCTTCTGTTCCTCCCCGCATCCATATACGTGAGCAGACTTTAGGCTCAATATTTTGCCTGAGCTCTCCATCACCTAGATTTACTTACCCATCTTCCCCGTCTTACCATATTTTCCGCTTTTAGTTCCACCTCACTCCATATTACTCAAAGATCAAGGATGCCAAGAATTGCTATTCCGGAACGAATGCAACAGATCCATGATTCAATCTGTCAAAAACACCGCGAGCTGCAGAATGATAAAGCGCTTCGTTCGAAAAACTCCCACATCTTGCGAATACGACTGCCCTTAGCATTCAGTTCTCTCAGTCCATGCCGCCGAGATGGCGGAAACCCATCTTACAGCGAACGATACCGGCAAAAGAAAGTGAACGGCGCCTACTCGGTCATTCTTCAAAAGCGTCCTTACTCTTTCGTTCCGTTTCTCCTCGCGATTTCACCAAGAGTCTGCAGAGACATCGAGGCGAACGACTACTGCGACCAATACGAAGATCTCAGCAATATTTCGCACGTCTATCGTTTACAGGATGCGTTGGAAGAGATCGCTGAGAATCATGGCTTTTCGGGGGATCCAACTTTCAGACAATACATGACAGTTTTTCTTGGCAAAGGTTGGTTCCATATGGCTATCGAGAGACTACCTTTCTGACTAGATCAGCTATTGGCAACTCCCCGCCTCCGCCTGTAGCAGGTACGGATACCATTCCTTACTACATCTTTCAGGGATTTGATTTGGAAAACTTCTGCGAAGCTTTCGGCCAAGAAGCATTAAAGGCCGTCCAGCTATTCCCGGAATGGCAAGGCGTTGACAAAGAGTCCCATGGTGAACAAATCAAGATTCTCTTTGCCAAAGAAAGTTTCAATGATGCTCTATTTTGCATCCACGCTGGGAACGTACGACACATAACACGGCTGCTCTTTCCCGATACCTTTGAGCGGGCCATACAATTCATGCCGAATTTCGCGACGCCGAAGGTCGTTTCTTCCCTTGACGAAGTGAATGGATCTTTTCGGTTGGATGAGGCTCGAATGACTTTGACAAGTGCAAGTGTGGATGGACTATCTCAATTTTTTTCTTCTTCGATCCTCCGTCTCGTTGACGGCTGTCAATTGAGAGAATGGGAAAAACAGCGGGGCCGAAGTGATCAAACAGATTGTGTTCGGATGGAAATTCACACTCTCCGCGGTCATGAGCCACGCTGCACATTGTTCATCCGCATGCACGCTCAGCAGAGCATCTCGCTATCGAAAGCGTTGTTTAGTCATGCAAAGGTTTAATGGCAGTTTTAAGATAGCTTCTTGTACTTCCCCCAAACGACTAAGCAACCGACATGAGCCGGTATTTCGATCTGTCCCTGTCCCGAGGTGGTCCAGATGTTTTCCCCTGTGGGTACTTTGAAGGCGATGTCTTGACAATCCGAAAATGCATATTTCTTGGGATAGCTGTCCGGGATGATATAATCGATGGAATACTTCGTGCAGGCATCGAAAGAGCCCACGTCATCGCTCAATGGCTTCCAGAGTTCTTGCTACTAGCTGTTAAAAAGCGGTCATCAAACGTTTGAGAAAGGTTCTTACCAGACCTTCCGCGCTGATCATTGTCGGGTTGGATTCGGCAGCGACACTCATCATTCTCTGGTTAGTGCAGGCACTGGCAAAAATTTCCGTGGAAGTTGATCAAGGAGCGGGATCATACACATTGAAACGCAATTGCGGGATCTTTCGTACGGGAGCTTTTTGCGCGGAGGCTTTTTGATGGCGTAGTGCGGGGTTCGGACGTGCGTCAGCTGGCATTCTCACGTGGGCGGGTCTGACTGAGTTCATTAAGGCGCTAATCCAACTCTGTCCGCATTCTTTACCGCGATTTTCAAAAATGCCGCAGCAGATAGTGCCGTTACAACCAGCCTAGCGCCTTAAGATGAGTAAGGCGGCGCACGCATGGCAAAAATTTGACACGCTTTCTTCTACAGACATATCTTGGCGCCCCGCTGTTAGGGTGCCACCTCTGAAAAGGCGCTAACTTCATAATAGAATTCTGTACTCTTCTATTCACGAACATGCCGCGGAAAAACACTGCTAATTGGATGACGACCGCACCTGGCCAACCGTGCGCTCCCAGTACCCGCAATAGAACCCGCACCGACTTTGAGACCTATCGGTAAAGGGGCTCAGTTCACCACAGGCTTTCAACCTTTTACAACTAATTTCTTGGCGCCCCACTGTTAGGGCGCTACCTTGGTCTGAGCTGCTCTCGCACTGAAAAGCCAGTATCTTCTTATTGACCTGGCTCAGGAAATCTCTTCCGCCCGGATGATGGCCGCGTCCGGTGTGCCTCCGGGCACCTTCGCACACGGTGCCGGTCCATGCATCGCTCAGGCCTCGAGAAAAGACCTCTGCCGCCCCGATCCCGCTGGGCTCCGCTCGGTCCTCCTGTCCGATATCCTCATCACCCTATCGAAGGTGGTCGAAGCTGACTACGTACCATCGTCGCCCTTGACTGGCACGGGAGCGGCTCGCTCCCTGAACAACATCGCTGGCAATAAACGACCAAGAACAACAAGTCAGCAATCGGACGACATCACCTTCCTCCGAACAGTCCAGCCTCAAACCGACCAGGCAATCTCGCAAGCTACCTGCCAGGCACAGTTAGCCAGCATCTTGGAAAAAGAGAGGCTCTCCGTTGAGACCAAGCACAGGCTATTTCAGGACTGCGCAGCCTCTATTGACGACACCCTGCAAAAGGCGGGACCTGATGTGACCACGTACGCTAAGGAGTCTAAAGACCTCTTCGCGAAATGCCTGAACATCTGGCTAGATGGCGGCGATGTGGGCCAGCATCGGTCCAACACGAAGCAACCAAACCCTCTTACTCCCAAATGACAGGGGTTGCGGCAGGCACCGGCCAGCCATTCGGTGTGCTGCCTACCGCAAGGAAGCTGACAAAAGCTCGGGAGAGCACAGAGCCAAAGAAACCTGGGGAGGACCTGCGAATCTTTGTACGCATGGACAACAGCCACCTGGAGCCTTACGGCGTCAAGATAACGCTGATAAGAAGACTGAAACTCGACAATCTAGAGCTGCGAGAAGTCTCCCGATGTCCCTCAGGCTTCGCGCTCCCCCCAGGAGACAATACGGGCCAAGAGAAGGTGCTGGCCTACCACGCTGAAATAACTGACCTTCTGAAAGCTAAGAAGACTGAAAGCCACGTGAAATGGCACCACTAAAAGCTCGAAGGTTGCCCGAGAAGAGTCATGAGTGCTGAGGGGCTCACTGTGGATATTGACCAGCAAGCAGTAGCTGACGAGACCGAGGCGCAGACAGGAGCCCGACCTGTGCGATGTCTGGCCTCCATACATACTAAAGACACCGACGCAGAAGTGACCTGGATGATCTCTATGAGCCAGGAGATCAGGAGGCCCTTCAGGCTGTTTGCTCACTCGCTGACCTCCAAGCGGGTCTACTTTGAACCCAAAGTCGACCAGTGCACAAAATTTTATGGTTTCCATAGCCGCGACCCCAGATGCCAGAGGATGCTCTGCCGGAAATGCGGCACGAAACATCATGACGGTGACTGCGAACAACCAGTGGAGAAGTCCGCTAACTGCCAAGGACCTCACGCAGCGACGTTCCCCAAGTGCCCAGCAAGACCCAAGGCGAAGGAAGGTGTGATTCACAAGCCCAAACCAGACCAGCTGCGGGAGATACGGCTGGCAGGCAGCCGCGAAAGATCACACGAGATTGACTAAGCCAGGAAGGCAGCGGCGGCGGCGGCTGCGGCTGAGACAACAGCTCTCGAGTTCGCTACGTCGATTTCCAGGTCCACCTCGCGATCATCGCGTGCTTGGGCTAGGGATTCCGTCTGTGGGTAGTCGAGGTTCATCTCCGAATTCTGACTCATCCCTCGGCATAAGTGGGAACCGGCTTTCCATTGACGACCTCGTTAGGTATGTTCATTACTCGTAGCCCGTCTTCGAGATGTATCGCGGTCAGCTTATTCGGCGGGCGAAGTGGGCGAGCGAACTCGGCGGGCGAAGTGGGCGAAGTGGAGGAGGTATGGGAGGTGGAGAAGAGGGGTATAAAGCGGGGCAGGCAAGGGACGAACCGGCACTTCCCGAACGGGAATGCCCGAGGGAAGGTGACCCCCGAATCGAAGCACAGCGCGTACCACTGATGAAGCCAATGATCGAAAGATGTTCTCGAGTGATCCTTTAAGGAGTATCTAGTTGCAGATGAGCCGACGATAAAACTTGAGCCCACCAGTAAACTGACGACTGACGGCCAAAGTCAAGGTAGCCATTTCTTCTGTCAATTTGATTTCACTACAAGAACCTCACTTGGCACCAGAGAAGATTCACACAGCCGTGAGTCGTTGGTCGACAGTTCCCCATCGACTTTGAATGCATCCATGCTAAAACAGAATTTGAAATTTCCGTTTATCCCTTGGAATCAAGGCAAAATTTTCACAGCTTAGAACTGAAGCAGGCTGCGGGACATCGTGAATTTTCAAGGAAATTGAAACAACTGCCAACTGCGTGACGCAAAGGTCGAGCTGACAGAAATACGCGTAGATTGAATGAAATCTTCTGTAACCAGAGAAGACCAAGCACGGGTAAAGTAATTAATAACGCCTAGATCGCACGTCGTAGTACACCCACAACGTTGTGGCGATCAGGCGCTCAGTTGGGACTTGAAAGCCCTAGACATGCACGTGCTGGTGTTGCCCAGGTAACTGCAACTGATACGCAGCAGGTTGTCCCCTAAAAAGCATGGAATCTACCGCACCAACACGTAACAAAAATAAATGTAAGTGTCAAGACGATTTCTGCAACCAGTGCTCAGCCAGAGCAGTCTCTTACCGGTATATCGTCATCAACTTCTACGTGATACTGATAGAGGTCTGGAAAAGCACAATGGTACTGACAGTAGATTGTATTCTTGAGTATGCAACTCAAATACTTTCGTGACTTCTTTCGTGACTTCTTTCGTGACTTCTTTCGTGACTTCTTTCGTGACTTCTTTCGTGACTTCTTTCGTGACTTCTTTCGTGACTTGAGATGAGTCTGAAAATTCATGGAGGAATAACACAGCCAGGGGATGACAAAAGAACTCGCCTTCGATATGCCCAAGAGGTAAGCATCCAGTAACGGCCTCGATTTCTCTCAGCAAGTGGCTATATCTGCAGAGGGCAAAAGTGACATAAGTGGATACAGTACAGACAGAGTGAACTCAAAGATTGCGAAATAAGGTGGCAGATAGTAAGGATGGGCACGTGAGGCTTGTTTGACAGAAACCATCTCTGCTGGATCCTTTCTCTACGTCGCGAAGGTCCCGCAAGACGGGCTGGATGGCTTCATGTCACAAAAATCTGTCATATCCCCCCCTTGTCCTCTTGCATGTTAACAACCTGTCCCTACAGGTTATGCTCTAGTCATAGACTTTGGGTCTCATTTCATCTTTTGTGAGCAAGAAAAAACTCCAAAGTCTTTAACAAGCATTTTGGACTCACGACAAATATCCAAGAAACCGCCCCAGCCAAGCGGGATTGCCACGTGACAGGCTGAGTAGCCAATGACAACCCAGAGGCGAAGCGAGCGACAAGGGCGACACGGGCGACACGGGCGACACGGGCGACACGGGCGACACGGGCGACACGGGCGACACGGGCGACACGGGCGACACGGGCGACACGGGCGACGGGCGACGGACGAAAGAAGACCGACTAATTTCACGCCCTGGTGAGGAATGCGGCACGGTCCGTGGCGTGAAGGTCATGCGTTTTTCACTCATGATCCCGGTATTAAAGGAGTATGCCCCCGCTCAACAAGCACGTCATCAACCTTGGCCAGCTTGTCCTCATCTGGCCTGGCCAAAATCAGCGTAGAGGGCCTCCGAGGAGATTCAGACGGGATAGAATCGGGGGAGAGGCGGCCGGATCAAGTTGTGCCAACCTCAGGGTATATCCAGAACCGACGAGACTCACAAGAATTATCGAAAGCTTAATAAGGGGTATACTGACACTCTGGACTTGAAATATGTCAGTTTTCCATACGAGCTCACTTCTTCTTTGCTCTCCCCACGGGTCCTCATCTGGTCTAAGCAAAAGTTTTGTGCTGACATGCCTCCCAATCAATATTCGTCGTTATACGATTTTGCGCAGAGCCATGCAAATTACGGTGACCAGAAACAAGTCGATGGGCAGTCTTCTGAATTGACACCTAGAGTGAATCAGAACTACCTCCCGCACTCGGCGTTACGGGATGTCAGCCACATAGATGCTGGGTTGACTCGACAATCCGCGGTGCCCGACTACCACAGCGACACAATTAAAAGTGCAGAGAGTACGGAGTTGACACTAATTGTGAGCATTCAACCTTGAGGGTGGCAGCGTCTGACAGGTTAACTGACAATTATCAATGGGCATTTCAGGATAGAGGATGTGCTAGGATTGTACCGGAGTCTACCAAGGCGGAGGCCGCGTCTGATGTCATGTGTATGGCGACGGTAGCAGACAGGGAGGTTGTTTCAGATACCCTTGTGGAATACTGCTAACTCTCCGGACAGATCTGAGATAGTGGGCATGCCTTTCAGCGCCGAACAGACCCGAACGAGGGCTCACCTACAATCAGATGACGAGGGTCCGTCAATACATCAGCTCGAACTTCATGGATTTGGGCGGAAAGACGGTGGCATTTTCGTGGTATTCGGGCCTGATAATATGAGGACAATTATCTTTGATCTTTTGCCCGGCGGTCGCTTCGAGAAACACCGTCCGCATGACAATTTTGTTTGTGGAGATCTCCAAGGTAAAAGAGTTATTCTCGCTAAGTTTTTCGCCGACTATCGCCGCGTCATGTATCACATCGCGGTGCGCCTAGCCCGGGATCCTGATGCAAAGGCGAGGGCGAAGTCGTTCAAAAGGGTTGCTTTCGACCAGTGGGATTGCTATGAAACACTGCGTCCCAAGGGTCCAAGGGAGGCATGGGGGACACCAGGCGCGTTGCCGTCGATAAAGCGCGACTTTAGGGAGTGGTTGGAGCACAAAGAGGACTATCGACATTGGCAGCATTTTTCTAGCTACAAGACGCTGAGGCGGGCACGGAGAGGGGATGTTGGTCGCACTTGACGGGGTCCTGAAAACATCGTGGGCTGCTGATGTCACACTTCTGATCGAACAAAGACTTTGAGAATTGATTCTGTTCCTTGTCCTGCGATACCTATCATTTGGTAATTTTATATTCTAGTCTGTGCAATGATAACATATGGGCGTCGATATTGAATAGTCTGGGTGAATCATTTCACATTTTAAAATGAAAGTTGTAAGCTCTTTCCTGATGGCTTGTGTCATAAAATAGTAAGGTATGTATCATGAAGATGAAGGCAAGGACCTAGCAGTCATAGCAAAGATACTTTCTTTGCTTTCTGCTAAAAAGAATTGTCTGCTTCGTCAGTCTCCATTGACAACTCGTCATTGGTTAATTTAAAGCAAGAGGTCATACAGCCCTGACTCTCTGAAGCCGAATTGAACCACAAATCTTCCAATGATACTCCTGCCAAAGGATCCTTACTCGTGATCTTGCCTACTAAAATAGCTATCGGTGTACTATAGTCTACAATCTCGCAAGCTATGGATGCGCGATGTTGACCTATCGAGTAGCATTGAGCTTTGATCTTAAATGTTATCAGAAGGGTAGGAGAATAATCTTTACTTGCGTTCATACCCCTAAATTTATGTGAAGAATGGGAAAGCCGGGGTACACTTCTCGCCGCCCAAAATTTGTACATACATGTGGTGTCTTTAATAACCCAGAGGGGATTCTCACGGCCATTCAAATAAGCATGATTATCAGGGCCAGGTTGCCAATTGTTTTATAAAAGACCTATTGTCGCGGTCGACATCATTCAGAATGGAAATTGTCAATACGTGCCGCCGAAATCCACCATCCTTCACCACGACCATTTACTTCCACCAGATGCATGAGGCGTTACTTGGTTCGACTCCACTTGAACACCATTCATAGAGGAGAACAACGGGCATTTGGCCTCTTCCTCCTCCGCTAGTTATATTACTCGTTCGTTACTTTCGCAAGAAATCTAAGCTATGAGGAAATCGGCAACCTCGCCCTTGATAGCCACGCTGCAATGTCAACTCGTCAAATTCAGAGTCACAAGCATGAATTTGATCAAATTGATATCCTAAGCCCTGCCAAAGGAGCACAACAAGGACGAGTTCTACTGTTTAATCGCCACGTATTGGATTTCAAGAATGTGAGGATCCGTCGGCTACGACTCTGATGGCATCCTCTGATCCAAACCCAGCAGCGCTTCACAACTCCGTTGCCGCAAGATAAAGTAGAGCCTGTACAATCTGATTATCGAGGTACTCATTCTCGCGGAGCTCCAATCAAATCAGGTGGCACTTTACCTTTTTGTATCGCCTTCCAGGTAACGACAAATCTTGAGATCCAGAAGCCTTCGACTAGAATACTCGATTGCGAGCGACAGCATGATATGGGAATGTGGCTTGGTACAATTCTTCCGATATCGCGTCAATATGCTGTGAATATTCACGGAGCGATTATATTTAGTTTCAATCTCGGCGCTGCTTACGACGAGACTATTCTTTCTACACTATACCGCTCGCTTGTAAAGGAATTGGACCCGAGCTATATATAATTTCTATCACTAATCCATCAGCTGCTATGGTGTCTAATGTTGTCTCATCATCTTCGACCTTTCATGATCTGCCTTAGGTGCAGGTTAAACTACGTACAGCAATATGTTGCTGAGCCTACCTGCGTCATGTGGGGCCGCTCCATTGACAGCGGCAATTTTCCTGATTAGTTCCCGGCGGATGCAGAGACTGAACCTTGTCGAACATCCACTGCAGAGAAACAGGTGGGCTTGTTCAGTCTTATATATCATTTCGTAGTGACAATGCAACTCGCATATGATTATCAATTCTCTATGAGACTTCTTCCGCTTTCTCGCATAGAGTGAAGAACTCTGCGGATCTCCTGTTATTGCGGTTTGAAGTCTTTGACCCTGTTTCCAGGGTTGGAAGTGCTTGGCGGTTCCTCCACTCTCGGCTCCACTACGCGCGTTTCCTGATATTCAAGAATGCTGGCAAGTTTGTTCCTGCTGGTAAGTGTGGAGGGATTCTGATAGCCCAGCATCTTCTCGCGAGTAGCTGCTGCCTTATAGTAAGCAATCGCGGCTCTGATGTAGCTGCGTAACAAGTCGTATCCTCCTCCAACTTTATCAAGAAGCGCCGACTGCGTGTCATTGTCATGCGGGTCATCCATATCCATGGTAGATTGGATGTGAGGCACATAGTGCATTCATTCAGACCCACTCTTATGTGTAGGGATGGAAACCTGTCGTCCAGCCACTTAACACCCTCTATCACCCAATAGTCCCAGTTACCTTGCTGCCGAATCCAATTCCGAATAGCCAGCCGGACAAGCCGATGCGTATCGTATGATCGGGCGTCTTCACGCTCCGAAATAAAGGAGTATGATTTCAACTCCCCGGTAGCTCCGGTCGCTTGCTTCTCAAGACCACTAACTACCAGGGATTTTGGCACATTCTTCTCAGCCAAAAAGCAGATGGGTTTCAAATACTCCACTGCCAATGCGTTGGTTTTCGACATAGTCTCGAACGAGATCAGCCAAGTCTTCGCAATTGGGTTCAGTGTCCTAGGATGTCTATGTTTGTTCTCGAACTCCTCGCTCAGCATCTTGGTCCTCAGCATCTTGGTCGTAGCTTCGTCGCTGGCCTTGATCAAACTGAGATATTTCGAATTTAATGATCTCGTCCTTGCCATGGACTTGGAGGTCTGATTAATAACGAGTGGCAAGTATGCTAGATGATCCAGCAGAGAGTCGGTGTCGGCGGCATCGTGGATCTGCGTAGAGCCAAGCCCGCTGTTCAAGAGGCCCAGGGCCTCTGAGTAGCTCATCTCCTCCGTGCGGACGGTGGCCCCTGGCATGATATCGAGTCTGGCCCTGACCTCGGAATGTCGCGTTGTGATCAGGATCGAGCCGTTCCGGTTAAAGGGAAGATATCTAGAAAGGCCTTCTTGGTCATCGCTGCCAAACATCATACTTAGGTCATCAGCGTTGTCAACAAAGAGAAGCCAAGGTCGGCTCTCAATATCCAATACCTTCTTAACCCGAATTCCCACGTCGGTGTTGTCACTGTCCAATCCTTCAAGACTGAGATGGTGGCCAATCTCACGGTAAGCGTTCTCGAACAAGGCCGTATTCAATTACGGGACCCAGAAGACTGACAGGTCTAAGTTATCCTGATGCAGGCGGTGAACAGCTTCAAGGGCCAGTTAGGTCTTTCCAATACCGCCGAGGCCTTCAATGGCGACGCGTTGGCAGTCACCAAGGGTGGAGGCTGGGTGTCAAATAGAGCAGCCGGTCTAGAAGGCTCTCACGGCCGATAAATTCGGCGTTTTGTCCGAAAGGCACCATAAAGGCTGGGACCGCTGCTGCTGTCTGTCTTAGTCCCGGACGTCATGTATCTGGGAATGTCAAACGCAGGGCAATAGGATATGCTTTGAACTAACAGTCCTGGACTCGGGATGATCTATACTGAAGATTGACAAAAGCATCTTAGGTATCTTCGTGTATGCGTTCAATGGTATTGCTAGTTTCTTCATTCTAAATTTGTTGGACTTTGCCCTGTGAAAGAAATGTCTGGATCTCGAGGAGCCGACAGATATCATTGTGGCAGTCTTGAAATCTCCCAATCAATCTGTTCTGGTTGGTGTAGATCAGCCGAATGGTTTTGAAGAAGCGTGTATGCAGATTAGGGAGATCTGGACTGATATCACTGCGAGTTCGGAAGGCTGGCGAAAGGGCAAGTAGCTCATATCTCCACCATCTAAGGAAATGAGGATGATACTATGGTCATCCCCACACATTGCTCGCCGCAGTTGGAAAAAGCAAGCTCGGTCGGCACATGTTGGAACCCTGGTCGTTGGTGATAAGCTGCCACAAGGCTGCGGGTTTGATTTTGGCTCCTGTCGACATCCTTATATGCCTCTACAACATCATTAATGTACTGGGTGGTGGAAGCGTCAAGGAAATAGCGTTCGAGCAAGGGAAATCCGCAAATAATGACCTTGTTGGCACTGGTGGTCGAATCTTTCCATTGTGACCGTTGCTGAGCTGGGAGCAAACGGACCTGATTCGAGATGAAATCCCGAGAAGCAGCATCAGTGCCAGGGGCAGACCATAGCGTTAGTGGTGACCTGTCTGACAGCACATTCGATCGGATGATTTTGAACCAGTCGGATAAGGCGGCGAACGCACTTGGCATGAGCGATTGGTGCTTCATTGCTTACCTTCGCTGCCTTTCTCCTCCCCACAAAATATGAGGGTAAAGTGATCTGAGAAGGCGATATTCACAATGATAATACCCTTTGGCACATAGACCAAATTTCGCTAAGAGCAAAAAGCCCCTCACATGTGCTGTGAATGGGACGACGAACTGGTCACTATTTTCAATGCCCGAAACCGTGTTGTGAAGCTTACCAGAATATCAACGACTGTATGCCGGAGGTGTTCCTGGCGGGAAGGAGGTTAAGTAGCAAGCCACTCAAATGGACTGACAAGAGAAGAGTGTGATAGCTATACTTCCAAAAGTTGGAAGCATTATCCTCTTTTCGTGAATTTAGATGGCCCGGTGGACTCTGACAAGGCTTAGGCGCCATGGATCTGGTCGTGGCTCGGGTGAAACACGCTCTACACCCCACGGAAGGCATAGAGGAGATGAACCCGTTTTATAACGAGGAAAATTCAAAGCAATTGCACAAAGCGCTGGACATCTCAGTTTATGGAGAAGACCATGGGCCGAGGGGTGTTGTAATGCGTGAACAACAAATACTGACCTGATTCGGGGAAAAGGCTCAATAAGAATTTTTTGAAGCAAGAATGCTGCACAGTGCTGTCGTCTTCAACTATGCCCTGAAGCTCGTGTCGTGTTACATCGCTGAAAGGAATCCTGTCAAAATCGGCGTATTGCCCAAGAAAACTTTCTGCCCAAGTGTTGCGACAAGCTCGAGGGGCGATAGCTAGCAGATAAGGCAGTAGTGAGTTCGGACGTTTCTCTCGGATCAACGAGTATACTCTCACAGCGTTATTAGCCTTGTACCGTCTGTCTGTATCAATCGGCGCCCCATCAAGATTGACACCTCGACCGGACTCCACCTTGCGGAAAGCCTGGGGAAGCCGCTCCCGGAGATATCGTTGGTATTTTGACGGAATTTTGCGATATCCATTGAGCTCTTCGTATACCCTCAGGATAGATTTGCGTTGATGCTCGGTGGATGTTAGTGATATTACGGGACGTTCGTATTATAGTCGATGGTTCTGAAATGAAATAGATGACGTGAAAGGCGAGGTTAGCTAGCTTAGAGAGGGCGAGGAGGGCGAGGAGGGCGAGGAGGGCGAGGAGGGCGAGGAGGGCGAGGAGGGCGAGGTGGGCGAGGAGAAGGACGCTAAAAAATTGAGAAGAGTGTTGTTTGCTAGATGTGGAAGACGGTGAAAGCCGTGGTCTAACTCCATTGGGCAACGCTAGCGCATATGACTAAATAGACAGTCATACGACTACGCGGGAGGATGTAGCTTCATACAGAAGACTGTCGAAAAGACCCATTGCAAGTTTTGCACAAGAAATACGCCGGGTACCGAGACTATGTATTGCATGAGTTTGCAGTAGAAGTACAGAACGGTCTTCTTGAAAGTGGAGGTTTGAAGATCGTTTTCTTGCCATCTCCTATTGATTTTGTACTTTTCATCTCGACGAACCTTGTGCCCCCCTGTTTCTGAGCCGGCAGCCCGTACGAAACGAGACTCTCATCGACATAGTAGAATAAACTTCTACATAGAAGAAAAGGGACAAAACCTGAAAGGCAATAAGGAATCTGCTAGCCTTTCGAAGGCACTACAGGTGAGTAGTAATCAGCTTTTGCAACGAGCCCACTTTAACTTCTATCAGAACATTACAGTCGACTCCTACCAAAAGATTGTTCGAAATCAGCATCGTAGCAGCAATTTGATAGCACATTGAATCCGGCCTGCGAGACGAACATAGCGGGACCTTTTTAGCATATGGGTGAGGACGGACCGAGCAATATTTTCGGAACCGGAGTTTTGTTTCGACAAGAGGCTACGGTCGACTTTGTACTTCAGGAGGGACACTTCTAAATA
Organism: Hansfordia pulvinata; assembly: GCA_006538405.1. NCBI lineage: Eukaryota > Fungi > Ascomycota > Sordariomycetes > Xylariales > Hansfordia > Hansfordia pulvinata. Next base: position 217,040 of record BJKQ01000023.1, read on the forward strand.
ATAAATTCCTTTCCAAGGCTCACCATTCGCAAAAAGGGGATTCCTTGTACGCGTCAAGGGATCAAACAAGCATTGACTGCACTTTTGACACAGTATCGAAACACTATGGAATCTCGGGAGTTTCAAATCGTGGTAAATGCTGCTTTAGAGTCCGTCTTTGGAGTGAACGCCATAGCAAGGATCACGCCTGGAAATACAGTTCTGAAATTACTTTCAATTTGGCATGGAACCTTATCGCAACGGTCTAATGACTTTCTGTTTGACAGTCGAAGTAAGAAAGGATGTTTGCATCAATTCGAGTGAAGTCTTTCAGCTGGAAGGAAATTAAGGCTCCCGTAGAAAAGAAGAAAAAGGCTTAGAATTGAAGGAGAGTGAGTCTTTATGTCACTTTAATTACTGTGAAAGACGTTATTTGCATTCATCTGGTTGGTGACATCATATACCTGAGTCCGACTGACTAAAGGAGCCAAAGAAATCTTGTAGGCGACACCATCATTCCAAGGTGAGCTTACTATTTAGGAGTTGGGTATCAGACTGCCAGCCCAGCTTGATGACAAAGAAAATCTTGAGTTGGCTTGGGAACTTCTATCCCCTTCAATGTAGTGAGGACCCAGTTCTCCGCTGGGCGGAAGTCATCCGGCCCGAGGAAAGCTGAACCACTCCCGCGAAAGGAGCTAGCCAGTCACGGTCTAGCCAGCAGTTCTGACCGGGGCCAACACAAATGGTTCCATCTGAGTTACAAATTTGGAGTCATCCCTGATTGGGGGAGATGTCAGCGGCACAACTGAGATGGCCGTCGCCTCCTGAGCGGATGTTACCTTGAGGAAGTATTGTGAGCGTGCCGAAGAAAAGAGATCGACATTGACCCTTGCCCCTGGGTCATTGTACTTTGGCGCATCATTGCTGAGCTTCCGTCGGAGCCAGGCACTACATGCCCCCTGTGAACTCGGCGACCTCCACATCGCGATGCATGACACGGGTCCGTGGATCCACTACGTACGCATGCATGACGGGAACGGGCCGGAATAACAGTGGGCTACTTGCTTCAACAGCAAGTGTCTGTGTCTCTATACCGCTAGAGAAGGTGGAAATACTCACTTCGCGGTTGGATCAAGCTAGTCGTGATGTGGCAGGGTCGCTTATCGCGGGATATCCAGATTAGGCTTTGTTTGATTCCACTATGTCGGACACATCCTGTCAGTGGCTGTCTTGACAGCTCAAACGACACACATAGACCAGCGCGTAAAGTATTGAAATATGGAACGATCTCGGAATCAGAAATCAGAACAGACTATGCGTTGCTTTTCTCGCTTGACGCTTCACCAAAATCCCCAATGCTCACAATGGAGATAACCCTGATTTTATCTGGGTCTTTGATCGCTGTCAGCATTATGGCAATGAACTTCTTCGGCTATCGACGCTCTTACCTCAAACCCGCTGAGTATCTTATGCAAGCGGAAGCCAACGTTTCTCGCGATCCAGCCTGGAGGCGCAGCAGGATTCCTTGCCTCATGAGCCCGACTTTGTGCAGAATGAGATACAGCTTGTGCGGCTTTGCCAAGTTAACTGGCGCGTCATCGATTGCATTCCAAATCCTCAGTGTCGCCGCTTTCGTCGTGTTTGTCGCCACAGAGAAGGATGCATTCATGTATTGCTCTATGAAATTTGCTACTCTTGGACTTCTTCTTTTGATTGTGAGTAATTTGCGTGTCTTGGAAGACTGGGCTGACATGGCAGGTCTTCGAGCTGGATTGCGCGTTTTTCGGAGCCTTTCCAGGGTTTCTCTGGTGGCCCATGATACACAGAGTGTACCGAGGCATCGCTATACTCTTTTGCATCTTCCATTTTGGCGTATCCTTGCTGCATTTTGATCCTCAAATTCACCTATCCCACTGGCTCGCCGGAGTCAGCCCCTTTATTCTACTGGCGAGTCCCACATTCATGAAATGGAGATATTTGCACTCGTCCTCTCTGAGAAGAACGAGAGCGCTGGTGTGGCTGCCGCTGGGATTCAACATAGTCGGAGCCCTAATTGCCCTCTCTTCACTGCTTTTGTTATACTTTGAGATGAACACTATTGGTCTATTGGTATGTCCGTCGCCCCTATATGCGTTCGATCGCTGACCTCTTCAGCTTTCCTATACCTCGGCTTTCTCAGTTGTTCTCTCCAGGATTCTCATGCCTGAGATTCATCAGCTACTCAGAGGAAAGAGCTCTTCCCATGCAGGTCCCTCAACTAGCTCTGCGGCTTTGCGCAGAATAGATACCATGCCATTAGATGACTACTTCACTGGGGCTTATTCAGGCAGTTCTCTTGGCTTTTCGGACACCATCCACTCTTCTCGCAGTCAGAGTGTCTACGCTCCCAAGCATTTACTGTGCAAATACGATCAATATCCAGCTGGAAGACGAGGTGTCAGCGACTTGGAAGGGGTTTATGATACCCCTGCGGAAAGCTGTGAGGCCCAAGAAGGCGACAGAATAAGCGAGAACACACATCGGATTCCAAAACTTGCCCACCTGACCCTTTTCCCCAAGATGGACGCAGACAGTGGAGAGAGTCGCGCAAACTTGGCGCGGAGGAAACTGTTGGGTTGGACTTGCGACAGCCAGGCTCCGCTTTGCCACGAACACCGGCCAGAGCTGTCTTATCTGACCACAATCACACGGGAATGACAAGCGGAACATGAAACCTGATAGAGTGCTGCACAAGCAACACCTTGAATATAGTCGATTGAAAGTTGATAACCAGATATATGTGAGATGAGTCATGCCATTGAGCTGGCGCGATGTCTCGATCATGGCATGCAAGTAACCATATTGCCGAACACACTAGGCTGAACACACGCTGGTTAAGCATTCCATATCATCAAGCTGTTCAAGCACGCAGAACGCAATCCTGGTCTATCGCGTGCGGCCATGCTGTTCGATCGGATCCTGCAGTACTGTGCAGCTTTCTCATTTGACTCTCTGTATCGGCCGATATAGAAGACTGATTAGTGAACCAGTACGAAGGAGGTATCAAAGCGACGGCGCACCAATAAGCACATTTCATTTGTTCCGTACTGCATCTGAGACCGGTTCAAGCACATATCACCCCGCTTTTGTCGTCGTATTTTGGATTGTTGGTTGCACGCCTTGGATCAAGGCCATGGAACTCGGTCACATGTAGATTACTCCACTTTCAGCTTTCGTATTCTGAACCATTGGTAGCAGATCTCGGACTTGGGGGTCGCAATGCTGGCACCAATGCTCCACGGGGCTCAAGTCAAAAATGTGCGTTTACCTTTCCTTACAAAATCCACTTGCTGCAAAGGTGGCGGTCCAGGTGCTTCAAGCTTGACTAAATACATATTATCAATTAAATTTTTTTTAATTAGGATTCTCCTGGCTGAACTTAGCCCAGTCCATAAGCAAGCTCAAGTCGTTGATCCATTCTGCGAACTCATGCTCGTCATGGAAATCGCCGATGATTACCTCCCAAGGCTCGGCTTCTATACCGTGAATGCGTTTGAACTGTTTGCTGTAAGTCTCGAAGTCTTTTTGAGCCTGGAGTAGGGCGGGCCCATGTTTCCAAGCTTTGAATTGCTCCCAAGCGCGTTCTCTAAAAGCCATTGTATCGCCAGGTCTTGAGATCAGTCCCGGGCGTTGGCATTTGATTTGATACTCCATCCTCCGGAGCATGGCAAAGAACTGCGCAGCCTTTGGAAAGCCTGAGATCATTGGCTCCTCGGGTTCAATATTGCAAAATCGGCCCCCAGGTAGAAGGTCATAAAGCGAAACCGCGTAAATCTCCGCCATAGTGCCGCGATCACGAATATACATAATCATCGGCGTACTCTCGACATTGTATGCTTCGTTGTCATCACCACAAGGCTCGAATTGGCTGACGAGGCTCCCATCGGGGAGTGCTGATGGGAGCGATGTTTCTGCGTTGACCACAGGGCAAACCTTGGCGACGATATGAGCAAAGGACTCGGTGGTCTGTACTGGAAACGAATTTAGGAACTTACTGATCTTGATGCCATCCACTCGTTACAACCTGGGAGTGGATACTGCATGTTGGAGTTCTGCAAGCTTGGCCTAGGAGGCTTCGAAAAGACCCCATCCCATGTCTATCATCCCAATCATGTTGGCTCATGTGTCATTTATCTCAGGAATGGTAGAGTTGACTTACGCCCTCCTGTGGCTGGGCCTCGGGAGCTATCGGAACAATGCTCTGCTGCTGGTAGGGAGAAGCCATGATAGAAGTGTGTGTGAAAAGGTGTAGACCAATGTTTCGTGAGACTACTAATCAGCATTTGGTTTCCATGAAGCGAGTTATCGGAGCAATCTTGAAGGTTTTGAGATGAATTTATGGCTTTAAATCTGACTTGCGTATGAAATGGAACCGAATGAGCTCTTGTTTTCGGATTCTGCAAAATGGAGACGGGGCGAGACGAGGTCGAACGTAAGCCCAAGACGGTGGTCTTTTACAGAATATTTGAATGGCCAAGTTTGTCCATAGCGGCGAAAGCGAAATACTTCAACCCCGCGTGCGGATATTGGCACCAGCGCATATGGTATAGTTCTCATCATACCCATGTGCGCTTGGCACATCAGGCCACGAATTTGTTGTAGAAGCCGCTGGTATGCAACACATTGCCTTGGACAAATACGCTACTGAATATGCTGGTCAATGCTCCAGGTTTGCAGCTATGTTCCTTCTCTAATCTAAGATGCTGAAGGGGCAGATAAGTTGTGCGGTCAGAAGCCACACGCGGGTGATGCGTCAGCTTCTTCGGGGATGCTCCGTGCCATACCTGACATTATTCCCTGCGGGACAGGATCCTCATCATCTGATTGGACAATGTCCTACTGGGGCTGCGAGATCAAGCTTCGGCAGGACGATCTCGGTTAGACGATCGGCTGACCGTCAAGTTCTAACCCTAAGTGGATAACCGCCGCGCGTGCAGCTTGCCAGGGAGATCTCTCCGTCCTGCATGAGCGGGTGGTTACGACTCTATGTGGTTGTGTAAAATTGCCTTTCCTACCTCGTATTCCCGGACCTATGGCAACATTCTGGACCACTCTGATATACCCGTTGTTGATTTAGCATGGGCTGGCATGCCCAGAACACGGTCAGTCGTTCTTAAAAGTCGAGGCTTGTTGGTTGAAGGATACCTCGCGTTTCGATGCGTACATCATTCAGCATAAATGTGCGGCTTGATTTATCGTTGGACCGTCATACGCATTCGTATTCTTCTTATCGTCTTGTACTGATCACGGCATCTATACGTCAACGAACCGTGCCGCAACGATTCTCATCATGACTTCCTCTCAACTTTTTCTTCAACTTCCATCTGAAATACTCATCATCATCATTTTTGAGACCCCGCGCCCGGATGCTGTCCGCTTTATCAGCACTTGCAGACATGCCTTGACTTTCAAATCATACGTTTACAAAATCTTCGCCGACGATTTGATCTGTTTAGCCGCCACTGCGAATCGAATTTCCTCCGTTGAGTACCTTCTCGGGATAGGTGCCAATCCAGCAGCTTCACTCAGAGGAGAATCGGCCTTGCAGAGAGCCTTGAACACTGAAAAGCGATTCGGTGCGCGATGCAAAGCTACGATGACTTCGCTTCTTCTGAGGTCGGGCGGCTTGAAGGGACATGAAATTCGAGACATCTCGCTCCTCATCACAGCCACGAAGAGCAGATCTGCGGCTCTGGTCAAACTATTCGCTTCTGCGGAACACATCAACAAGGAGTGTCCCTCTGGACTCCGGCCGTTATCCTATTGCATTCCAACAAGAAGTCTCAACGTGATGAAAGTGCTCCTATCCATCCCCGGAGTCGAGCTGAATTACCATGATTCCAACGGCTGCACACCATTAGGCCTTGCACTGGAGCGAGGGGCTGCCAATATGGTCAAAGCTCTCCTCAACGCAGGTGCCGATCCTAACATGGCTCACGGCATGATGTCGCCCCTTGTCGTCGCTATCAAGAACGGCCACCCTTCAGCAGCTGTAGCCCTGCTACAGCAAGAGTCTATAGAGGTCAACTGTCTTGACCTACATGGTCACTCCGCTCTGGAGCTCGCCGTGGCCAATTCCAGGATGGTCAGGGTCGTTCGCCATTTGATTTCTCACCAGGAGATCGATGTCAATCTCTCTAGTTCCGCTGGAGGAAACCCGCTGAAAGCAGCGGTGACCACCGGCAACTTGATGAGCCTCGACATACTTCTAGCACATCAAAATATTGATGTGAACATATTGGACAAAGACTTCCGCACCCCCCTCCACGAGTCTATCAGGGCACTCCACTGTCGACCCAGCCAACACATCATTACGGAACGACTCCTCAGACATCCAGACATCAATGTGAACGCGAGAGACTGTCACGGCACGGCGGCCTTGCATGAGGCTGTTAGGTTGGGTGATTCGATCGCAGTCTCGCATTTGGCCAACTTTTCCGGGATCGACCTCAACGAAGGGAACGCGTCTCAACAAACCCCTTTAATGTGCGCGATTAAATCGAATCATTCATCTATGGCAGAATACATCCTCGACAGACCCGAGGTCCGTGTGGACCTCCAAGACACACTCCACGAGACCGCCTTGTCTTATGCTGTGCGCTTTGGTCTTGACAGGATCGCCATCAAAATCCTTCATCTTTTGAAGGCTCAGCAGCGCGGCCAAATTTGGTCTTCGCAACGTGTCAACTCTTGGGACACCATCGCGACACTGATAGCCCGATATGGAAGGATTGAGGTAATGCACAAGGTGGCTGAGATGGCGGTCAATGAATGGCATGCACCTAACCTCGGCAAAAGAATACCACTTCATATCGCGTATGAATGTGGACACGACGAGGTCTCGAGCTTCTTGTTGGAGAGGACTGACGTCGCTTCATTGGACTATTGTGACCAGCTCGAAATATTCCGTCAAGCAGCGCGACATGGTTCACGAACAACATTCTGCAGATTATTTCAGCGCCTGAGCCGCGCCTCGAACATCGATGCCTGTCGCAAACAACATCAAGTAGCTTTCCGAGAAGCGTCGAGTTACGGCAATGAGGAAGTACAAGGCTACTTGCTGAGTGGGGCTTGTGCACTCTTGCTTGCCGACGAGGACCTGGAAGAGGCACTTTTCCTGGCAGCTCAAAATGGACAAACCGGCTCTGTGTCATACCTTCTCAGCGTGGGAGCAAAAGGCACCTGTTTAGACGACTGGGGAAGGACGCCACTCTTAGAGCCATCGAGCGACGGCATCACGAGACGATACTTGCATTTTTGAAAGATACCTCGGTTCTGATGGATATTCAGGACAACTATGGCAACACACCGCTCCATGTGGCAGCTTCAAAGGGTGGAGATATTGCCTCCACCTTGCTTGTATTGCCTTACGTATTACCGCAACGGCTCAATCATGTGGGCGAGACTCCAATGCATTGGATGAGTGAGGACACGGAACAAAATATCATGGGCGCGCTACATCGATATGGTCCGCGAGAGCGAATGACTTACAACTCTCCAACCTATGGAAATTGAGGCTGAAGTTTCCCCTATTGCATTTTGCGTAAGAGGATATTCTACGATAGTTTCCCACGCACTACACCCATTCATTATTTAGATTATTGAGATAATCCGTAGTTCAATTTGAGTATGAACTTGCTTGAATCGTGCCAGTATCTCTATGGTGAAGCAGCTAGTCATGATTTCCATCGCTTTCATGGCTGTTAGAAAGGAAGAAGGTGGAGCAGGCATTAAAGTGGAATTTGAGGTACTGTTCACAACTCCTCTAGAATTGCTGGCATCCCTCTATGCTGCATCCACTCAATAGTCAATAATGTTCCTGTATCCGCGTTGTGACTGGTGCCTGTTCGAAGGTAAATGCGTAATTGCGCACTTCTCTAATACCGATATCTGATGGAAAATCTGACTTTGTCCGGCGTTAAAGTGTCATATCTTTGTGTCGCAGTTTATCGCAAAAGCGAAGCATACTCTGGCTTAGGCGTTTGAGAGATGTGTTGCGAGGGAAAGGTGCAGTGGGACCTGGGGAGCGACCCAACCGAGGGTTTCAGATGTTTTTGTCTAGATTCAATGCCATACGCGCTAGAGCAAATCAGGTTGAATCTACCCGCCCGAAAGATTTAACGCTGTCTGGACTAGTCGCTAGACACGGCAGTCAAAAGGGGGGTATTATGTGGAGATACAAAAACGTACCTTGCTGAATTATGTTTGAGGGGTTCTAATTAGCCTCAAGTACCCTTGGCGTCCGTCCCGAAACCAGCGGTAGAAGCAGTCGCGCGTTTGTGGCTATCGGTCACAAACATGCTCCTGTGTCCTACCCCATGAAAACAGGAATTGAAGACTTCCTGCTCAACTTTCTAGCTACGCTGTTTAACTGTGACCGTGGAAGCATTCGTATATTCACGATCTTGATTGTGAAAGTCGTCGGGCTCTACCGTAGATGAGCCACAACATTGTACGTCTGTCTTTAGTATGTGGCGTTAATGAGTCAGACGAAGACTTTCGAAGCATATCCTAACGGTGGGTGTCTGCCAGGGACGCATCTGCTGTTTTTGCAGATGACCCGCACACTACAGAAAGGTCCGCGTTCTGGGCAACCGCACATACTCCAGGATACATTTTACCTTGCGCCAGATAACGCGAGGGCAATCATGTTGAAATGCGAATTACTATAATGACACGTATCGCGGCTCCTGCAGGTCATGGCCACAGGACAGATGTGAGCCGCCATTGTACCCCTTGTGGTTCTCGCGGTTTGTACGGAATCAAATCCTTTGCATGTCCTATATTCGAACGCGTCCTTCCTTTTATCAAACAATTAGATTTATCTCGATGGTGATGTGTGCCTGGTTTCCGTTCCTGTTCGCCTTTTGCACGAATTCACTTTCCGCATATGAAGGCCCGTGGTGCAATCTCGTCATCTGAAAAACCTACAGCGACTAGACAGTGGTAAATCGTGACATATATGTGCGTCAATACCAGCAAGCAGATACTCGTAGCGATAGATGATCGATATGGCTGGTGACAAAATCCGATGAAAATGGGCTGCTACTGCCAAGCTTCGATACCTTGATTCAGCTGCCAAATTCTGTTGCCTGCTTCCTGCTTTGCTCTCTCTAGCACAGCTCTGCTTCGGGCAGGGCCCCACTGATTCGCCGTATTCACTTTGCGGAAGGGTTCGCCTACCTCCCACGCGTCCCTAACGGTTGCCTGCCCAAACTTGCGAATCCTTCCCTGAGATGATCATTTTGCTGTCCAAGTTGAATTCGTTTTCGTTTTGTAGCACCTGTGCACTAGACTCCGCGAGTCAGATTTCGCGCGTCGCATCCCGTGCGTTATACTCCTTTTCTTGCGCCTCAGCTGTCATCGGGCTATGCTCGACTTCTTCGGGACGTAACACTCGGGTGTACTCGTATGCACATCTGAAATCTCGAGGAGCTCTAGAAACAGCCACATTAGGTGGCCAAAAAGACGGGATAGATACAAATTTCACGTCAAATTGAAAGTTTCGTGTGATGAGATATTACTCGCCCGTAGAGCAATGAATCATGATAACATAAATTGCGAGGTGACTAAAGCCAGCGAAATGAAAAATCCCGTGAACAAGATAGTACATTGGAGCATGCTCATTCCTCCATCCCAGAATAGTGAAGAGTTCTCCTCAGTTCTTGTAAATTTTGGTCGCAACGCACTGCTTCCATTTCCTCCCATTGCTGAAAACCACAAATCAAACCTATCAATTCTAGAACACCAGTGATTTGCGTCTCGAGCTCCTTGGTTGTTGTGATTGTGTGGTTGAGCTGTCGAATTGCTTCGCAGATTGGTCCTATGCCAGTGAACGACGAAGGCATTGCTAAAGCTCTCTGTTTGTAAGCCTCCAAGTCTTCGTCGCTCTCGCAGATGTTACTATCGCGAAAAACTGTCTCTGAGATTAGACGGGAGCCCCTGCGAAGAAGATCAAGTTGATCGTCGAACTTTCTTTTCGAGACAGCACCACCGGAGTCCATAAGAGTTCGCGAAAGACGACAAAGCTGACGAGCCCGAAAGAAGATTTCGTAATGAATAACGAGGTATTCATGTTCGATCATTCTCTCGACGAGGTCCTTCTTATGAAGTATCCAAGTGCTGTATGCGATCAGATGGCTCTGGGAGAACGAGAATGGCTTAGAGTGCTTGGTGAAGACTTCCAAAGCTAGAAGTGCCGGAGTGTTGCTGTTAAATAAGCCAGCTGCGAATATGTTCTGGCAAAAGTGATGAAAGCCGACGAAAGATGCGCTTGATTTTCTGTCACCTTGAAGAGGGAAAGGGAAATGAACCGAGTAGCAGAAGTCATCCACGGCTGTGTTGACGTCCTGAACAGTAAAACAAAAACCATTCCTTGAGTTAAATGCCTCGTCGAATAGAAAGCGTATGAAAGATGTGATCTTGTTCATTTTAAGCTCGCCGATGTTTGAGTAAGCGGCATCCGGGTGACAGTACTTGGTATAGAGGCGAATGAGATGCCGTAGCCAAGTGTGAAACAGGTGTTTCGTTCTTTGAAATCCTTCCTCGGGCGTGATGGACCTGTTCTCTGGTGATTGTGTTAGGTGACAAAAAAGAAACGAGGCGAATTACTTACTTACCCAGCACGGGTAGAAGAGTCAGTCGCCGCCCCAACTTGCGTCGAAAGCTGCTTGGAGGACCTGTTGACAAAGTGTGTGAAGTGAATAAATCACGGTCTGTGTCATCGTTGACGTAATGTTTGAAAAGACTCAAAAGATGTCTGTAAATGAGTGAGTCGGGATAGTGAGGGATGAAACCCTCGAAGTCATGTCCCACCCGATCAAAATGTGCCATGTTTGACCCAGACTAGCAAGAGGGCGAGAAGCATGGCAAAAAAAGGGATGCAGATACCTCAATGAGTCTCGAGGAGCGGAACAGAAAAACAATGGATGGTTGTAGCTGTAATGCATGATATGCTCGATGACAAGCCGAGGATACCTTTGCTTTTATGTGGCAGGCTCTCCATCCCACTCTGGGGAGCAGGGACGTGCACTATAGCCTGGAAGTACAGGCCAGACCGACAGTTGGCGTATTCCGACCGTTCAGTCACGGGAGTTACAGTGAGCAGTGATAATGTGTAACCAACAGATTTCCCGACCGTGCTTGGCAAGAAGACGCCTCGGTCAGTGGGGAATAAAGCTTGGAATACCTCCTGCAAGTATAAATGACTTTACCCACTCCCTGCTTGCCGCACCAATAGCTCTCCGTAATTGTGGCGCTGATTATCAGAGTGCACATGAAAGTGGATATCCACCCTTTACCTCACCGGTTTGCTTGGTTGTTTAGTAGGGATTGATTATGAGGCCTTGCGGCCCCCATGCTGCGAGATAAGTACTTACAATCACCGTGGGTAGATGGACTAATTACAACAGCGAGGCGTATTATCCTTGTCTAAGCTCCTCCTGGAACGGCCTCTACAAAGCACACGTGTCAGCGGAGGTGCTCGGAATGGACCAATCTCGGTTATCACCTTTCGTACTCAAAGCTCAAAAGCAGGATTAAGATCTCATCAGATCGACATCAACGGTACACCTTTCTTGGCCGGCTCGGAGGCCATCCGAGTACCCGCTTTCGCTCCTATGCGCCACCTGTCTGGCCGCTTTACCACCAGGAGATGGTCTCCATTGATAACACGGGCTGATTCGATTGTTCCAGATTTGGTCCTTTTCCCCACTTGAATCGATATCGAGTGTGTGGGGGGCTATATACTCGTGACGTGGGCTGCATTTGCACTTCTGCAAGGCTGTCTCAGCTGGGACGGGGCCGTTTCTGCGGCCACATGACCTGAGATTGATCGGGTCAGGTCCTGCAGACGAATGATAAGACACACGATATTATACCATCGTCGCTCCAGATATTTGATCATGTATCTGCTCGTTGCGAAAAGCCAAGCTGAAAACATTGATCTGCGGAAAGTATCGTCCCTGGATTGCTCATCCATGTCCATTCTCGCCACCTCCGTGCCGATTGCGACACAGCAACTGGGTGAGATCTATTTAGCTATCGCAGAGGCAATCGAACCATGCAGAGATAATTTCCATCTGTAGCGCGTCTGATTTTTAGTGCAAGATTAAGCAGCTCATGTCTACGGAGAAGGGGTTTCAAGATGACGAGTGCAAAGTGAGACGAGCCATTTGAGTATAGAAAGCTCGTTTTAGTGGTATACCTCTATTTCTGAGCAAAACTTCCTATTTGCGCACTAGGATCGATACCTGTTACCGTATGACCAGCGAAACATATCAGATGGATGAACTACTTTCGTAAATCACTTGGATTTTCACCCTTGTTAGCCGTTGAAGCACTTCATATCTAAGCTTGTGGACTTTGTGCCTCGGTTCTTCTATGCAGAAGTTGCTGTCAACCGTGATGTTAGGATTCACCATGCTGTCTGCTCCCTGATGTCGAGAGAGTGTATTATTTGAATTATCACAGCTAAAGTATTGCCTGTCGAGCTTGATACCGTTTACTTGGATTCCGCAGCCTCGAAGGGAAAAGACGAGTTCATGCTACATATTGGGAATGTATGTGGGCTACGTGAATATATATGAGCTGCTTGGCATTGCTTGCACGTCGTCTCGAACTAATTCGGAATGGGATATATTCTATTGAATTTCACACAACTCCGACACCATCAGACCGATGTTAAAGAATGATCCCCTTGAATCCGACCCTCGGACTGGAGTCATCATCTACGCTTGTCTTGCTGCGGTTCCCGGGCACTAATCTTCTAGTTGCGAGAGTGGCGCCTACTTCAATATAACTTACATCTGAATGAAGAAATTTATGCTCCATCCAGATCGTGACCAAGGCTCGCGAAGAGGAGATCATAGCAAATGGAATAACCTACTAGAAACACGAATACTATAGAAGGTTTAGAGCAAGCAATACTTCGACTCGGTCTCATTGATCTGCGGCTTCGTTTGACAAACACCAGTCAAGAGGAAGGCAATCTATACCATTGGCCTTACCGGCCTGTTACCTTGGATGATACGCAACGCCAAGATGACAAGAACCATCTTTGGCACAAATCCCATCCATCATGTCCACAATCAAGCATGGCAAGGGGTATCAGTCAAATCAATGAAGACGAATCAACTTTTGCTTCTGGAGGTCTAGAAATCAATCTTTTCTTCTTTCAAACGTAAACGACCTCGACTGGCCCTGAAACAAAAGAACCGGAGCGAAAGTCATGCCCGGAACCAGACGCATTCCATTCGCCATCAAGCTGGCTAAAGAGCCAAAGTACACACGTATTTTATCATCTCAAAAAATGCAGACAAGACGAAAAGGCTTCGAGTAACTGTTACAATGCGTATTTGATGCTGAGTTTGCTATGAAAAGGCAAACACTGTAAAAACCTCACTACCAATGATATTTGTGAAATCTGCGGTGGCGTTGGCGATGCAAAGTTTGCTTTTATAGGAAAGACGTGTACCTCTGATCGGGCAAAACCGAAGCCAAATTGATTGCCTTAAATCGGCCTGAGATTGACCATTTGTGCCGTATGTCCGGAAGTTCCGTATCTTCCCATGCAGAGGGGCTGCTGCTTCCGGAGGGAAGGACGGTGTAGATTCTCATCATCCTAGACAGGCATGTCAAAGAATGGGCTCAATGAAATTCAAATTGAGTCCAGCGATTGATTTACTTGACCACTGAATAATGGTGCGTATTTGACTAACAATAATCTGGACTGACCTCCAAATAGGCCTCCACACGGCCCTCCAGACTGTGAACAAATAGACACCACAGAAAACCTATCGACAAAAACTTCAGATACTGATATGAAGACAGAAGAGTCATTATCCCCGCACACAACTGGATCACTTTGACCACCGATGGGGAAGACCATCAATGCGATAATCCTGCCAAGGCGCCTGGGAACTCAAGGCATGTCCAGCCACAGTGGCTCAATCGCGGCATCCAGCTGCATTGGCATGGTGCGTGGCGTCGGAGGTACGGATGACTCAAATGGCTTTTTATCCTCTCGTCAGTCATTCTTCAGGTATTATAAGCATCGGATGTTCAAGAGCGCAGCCTGGATCATATACCTCGGTCCTGGTCTCTTTTTCAGGTCGCCTGGAGGAGGCTAAGGTAGGTACCAGATCCTCGAGAACTTCAAGCCTTCTCTTGAGGCGATTTATTTCTTCGTAGAGCGACGCGGTAGACTTCTGCGCTTCGGTAAAAACCATGCGCCAGTAAATGCTGTTGGATCGATAGAACTCAGCCATAGCTGGTGCATCATCAGCTCGGACAAGCTCACAAGTCCAGGTCGTAGGGAACCTTGGATCACAGCTGCTAAGTCTCTTTGGAGATGAATCAGGCATTGTGAAGAAGTGAAAGGCGAAATGAAAGGTTTCAAAATTTGGACAGTCTGGGGAAAATCCTGTTTTGAGTACACAAGGAAACAAATTAACGGTATTGCCAGCACCCTTTTGTATGCCTCGCAGTGGAATGTCATCACGCTAGATTCATATGAGGGATAATCCAGGGCCTGGCCCGAGGCATTATGTTGCTTGAACAACAGTCTTCCGATACGAACCCATTAACAGGAACTTGAATGCGGGTAAGGGTCGTCGCTATCGTTCGGGTAGTAGTGATGGTGGATTTGAGGAACATAAAAGCCCCTCACTTGGAAGTGACTAGATGTGCATTAGCATATGCAGTGTGCAGGGGCACTATGTGGCTGCCAAGCGCAGATTGAAAATCCATTTAAGGTCTTCAAACGGATTGTGTGCGGGAACACTGTACATTGTTTATCGCCTGCCTCGGTCGGGGTGCGTGTGATGTAAGGAGGATAGTCCCCGAGTTATCAAAATTGCCCTTTTCACACTTGACGTATGCCCTCCCTAAAGAAAAGATTCGGGCATCAGCCTTCTATGCTTCTTAAATGTTATTCGAGCATGTGATCTGATTAGTTCCAGTGTATTTCGTCTTCCTTAGAAGCTAAATGTGAATCTCCTCTCCGTGAAGTGCGTTCGGCTGACGATACGTCAAAAGCCTCATTAGAAGGTGAGCTTCCCAGGGTTGGCAGACTTGTGCGGATGGTACCACCACATATTCCAATTGATAAGAAATATATGACCTTGAGGAACCCGAATCAGACAAGCGTATGGTTGCAGCGCATTGAGAGAGGTCTGGGTCATGAATTATGGTACAGAGTTAGTACCGTGCGAGTGTGACTAAACCAATATTGAACGCAAGAGGTAAGAATGTTAGCTGCACCGGCTTCAACATTAATAGGGTCCTTCATGCAAAACTCAGCACACATGTCCATAGCGGCAGCCAAGACGGTGGCCACATGCAACGTATTCACAGCTGGAGGATCTCATTGGTGCGATTTCCATGTTTGACTAGAATAAGCGCAGTATACCCAAAAGGGTGACAATACGGGTAGGAAATTTGGCCTCCAAAAAGAGTCGTACCCAGGGTCCCTTGATCAGTAGAATCCGGGAGGTATACTATCACTAAATATGGACTGGAAAGGGAAAATGGGCAGAGAGACTACACGTCACACCTAAAACCACGAAGCCTTCGTCAAGGGGCCTCAAGTTTTCGGGTGAGAATCACGTTGTGATCTTTGCTTAAAAACGCGGCAAGGTCAACCTGAGCTTCGACATGGGTGTCATATTGGCCTAGGCCCGTCTCAAATGTTCGATCTCGTATCTGAGGAGCCCCCACTGTGATGAGGTTGAGAACGCAGGGTTTTGATTCGGGAAACTGCAAGCGGTAGGACAGGGCTGCAACGCCATGTCGAAGAGTTGGCGCTAAAGCCAACATACGTAGGCCCGTCCAAATGTGGACCAACAGCAAGAACCTCCGAGTATATATCCAAGAAACTTCTACAGGAAACGGTAACGTGGCAGACGGCTAGATTCGTCCTACATCGATACCCTCCTACCAAGACGACAATCGTACCACCATCATGGAAAACATCGACTTGAAGCTTGATGACTTCAATATGTCCACAGAGGACTGGCTCCAATACCTCGGAGGGGCCGAATCGGGGGTCGGGCTTCCCGGATCGCAAGGAAGAATGCCGACGCCCCCTCTGGTATCCGACGCGGATTTCCTTTTCGGAAACCCTGGAAACATATATCCTCCTGCGAATGGAGAGATGCAAGCGTGAGTAATCCCTGTGCCACATCGCTTCTCGCCGTAACTGATACAAGGCACCAAGACACATGGCTATGATTCTTTCTCGGCTCCAGACAATCGAGGCTATTGGTGCCCGGGTAGAAAAAACAATCGACTCTGTCAAGGTGGGCCTCCGCGATTTCGCTAACGACCTGGTCGGAGTCCTCCGACGTGGCGGTTTGCTGGAGGATCCGGAGATCGTCCATGACGAGGAGCAAGGAGTGTCGGCCCGGGTCACGTGAGGAGCGATGGACGCACGCAGTTTGTGGATCTCTTGGGCCCCACAGGCCCATTTTCGACACCCCAGTTCCCGTTTTCCGCTTTCTGCAGGACACAGAGCAGACTGTCGTCTGGCTATCACTATAACTAGATTGGTCACCCAGTATCATATGCAGTAGTATCAGCCAGCTTCGTTAAGGACATTCGCTTCATTCCTCTTTCAATCTCGAGTGGATTCACTCTTTCCTTCCCCACATCACCCGCGTCTATGATCATGAAGTCATTCGGCAAGCCACTTCCGGACGTGCCGCGCAAATTGCAACATGTGCAGTCCGTGTCACCCCCAAGCTCGGTTTCCTCCTGCGAGGAGTTGTCTTCAGGGTCTGATCCCAGCTCAAACCGCCTACAGCGAGTTCGCTTTGGAGACAAGCCGTACGAAACAAGGTTTTTCTTGCCTCCAATGGAAAGTGACGGGGACGACGGCAGCAGCCAAGATGAACGCCCGCGTCTAGCGTCCGAGTCGGGGGGACCCGCCCATGACGCCAAACCAGCCCGCGCTTATCTCACCGAGAAGGCTTGCTCGAGAAGCGAGCTAACCAACTCGAGCGAGAGAACCGGGAGTTGCACAGACGCCTCCAGGAGGGAGAGTCGCGAATACAAGCAGTCGCCGGCCTAGAAGAGAAATTCGTCGCTTTGCAGGCAGTAAACGAGCAGTGCGAGCACAAAATCAGCCAGCAAGACCAATTAATAGCGAATATTGCCAACACAGTCAGCCAAACCTTCAAGGACTATCAAAGGGCCGTCGAGGAAGGGGTTCACCAGGGAGGCCACCAGGTAGATCACGGAGGCCATCAGGGAATGCAAGAGGGACATCGTGGGGGACACCAGAGACGCACCCCGGCCGCATACGGTGCACCATATCACCCGAGTCAAGCAAGTCAATTTGATGCGGATAGTGATAGCGATACGGTTTCCGACTTCTAGATTTAGGTCGAGTATGGGGCAAGCGATCTGGCTAGTAAACAAGGGTACAGGACAGCAAAGCCCTCGTGGGGACTGAATGCGGGCTTAATCCTGGCCTGATGGCCCCATAAGGGTTAGGAGTTTGTATTTCAATGTTGTTACCAGTGTTGTCCTTTGTTGTCAAGTCTGGGGTTTCTGCCGACAACTAAGATAAACATGAAGTGAGCCGACCACTTTGCGTTGGACCAACTTGTCACAATACAGTCTGCCATCTGTAGACAAATCCCTCCATCTGCTATTCCCCAGATCATTGGCTCCTTAGCGAAGAACCCCACTACCGCGGAGTTAGATGATGCCATCTTCTTTGCGCGTAGATTGTCTGTTGGTTCCATGATTGAGCCTCGCGTGCGGAATCCCTGCTTGCTTTCTGTTTGGAGGAGTACAATCACATTGCAGTAGTGTGGCAATCCACGCTGACTTTCTCAGACCATGCATTTCACAATCACACTGCAGTATTGTCGCATCCCCTAGGGCCAACAAGTCCTTGAATACGAGAACTGGAAACCAGCCAGATCTATGTCTGTGCAGTTTCGACCTTCTTCAAACGGTATGGCTGATAACATGATGGGTCCGTCGGTACCGCGCCCCCGGGTCGTACGCGTAATCCACCTCAACAAAGGGTTCCAAGCGTGTTCGACAGAGCATTCGCTCCACAACGCGCACTTGAAATAGCCACCTGCTGCCTGTAGGCTGACCACACTAGCTAGTCGCGCCGGATCCGTTTCCCCGCTGCATTCTCCCCATATCCTCCATCATACGCTATGTTGCCCCGTTTTAGTCCTGATATCTAGCGACTCTTTGCCATGAGCCGATCTGCGAACTACTGTCTCGCTCAAGTTCCGACTGCCTGACAGCGCCACACAGCTTTCCTTATGGATTGAATATCCTCTATGGGCGAAAGTATTGGCGACAGCGCAAGGCCATCTGCCCATTGCGATTTGGCAGGCTTGGGCGCCTGTGACATTGGCATCAGGTGATCGGTGGTTGAAGTGCTAAAGCTGTAGCTCTGATAGTCGCAGCGAAGCAGAACGGAGTCCTGGAGACGCTTGGCCTCAGAAACAACCTGAATGGTGGACCACAGGGTACTACCTCCATATGCGGCAACAGCGTACATGACAGAGCACGCTGGACTCGCGCTCAGGTGAGAAGTCGTGGGTGGCCTATGAAGCTTCTTACTGTCGACTGGACCGCTGGCAGAGGCCATCCTTACCTGGGAGGCGTTCGGAGACGAACAGGCAGTTGAACGCGTATCCTAACGACAGGCTGCGGCGATTTGGTCAGGACTTGATAAGTCACGTTGAGAGCGATAGGACTAATCTTGACATAATTTGCAAGATGAATGCACGCTCCTCATTTTTGAGCCATGGGGCAAGGTGGCAGTACGGGTCATCAGTATCGGGTACTGTCATTGTTAGACGACTCGAAACTGTTTCCTGGCCCTACGAAGGCTTGTGGGGCGTGAGGCGCTTAGCTGAAAATTGCAGGCCTGCTTCCCGGAAGTGGTTGGTGAAAGTGGGGGCGGAAATGGGAAGGGGCTAAAAGAGCAGTCGGCAAATCTTTCAGGGCGTAACAGAGCAGAGCGTCGCAAGCACCCAGGTGCTACTTGAAGTAGCTGAACCACTGCTTTCTGTCAGGAAGGTATAGAAATTATGGTGAGGCACAGAGCCAAGCACGTACCTCAACGATCGCTTCGCACTCGGGATTTCCAGGCTGGAACCCCATGACCAAGACGGGCACGCGATCTCCCACAGTTTGAGAATATGCCGAGGAATCAGGGTCCAATCTTCCGCCGTATCCTCGTGTGTGATGGATATGTGCTCTGCCTCGAATCAAGACGGCCGCAGAATTTGGCTATTCTCTCTGTTGTCGCAATGCATAGCACCGCTCATCACCACGTCAGTGAAGGAGTACGGCACGTGAATCGTAGCACTGGGCTGGATGATCAGACAGTCGGGATACATGTGGATCCCGATACAGGGCCCGGGAGGCAGATCGTCTTGCGATGGCTCTTTTGAAAGTCGTGGACGTCAATACTTAAAACTTGGGAAGGACGAGAGATAATTGATGAATAAGTCCATGCCAAGGCAAGACCAGTCCATGTTCCACTCTAGGAAGATCAGAATTGGCACCTTCCGGCTTGCCTTTTCTAGAATTTGCCTCGCTGCCTCGGTCGAGCATATCACAATATCACCATCGGGATAGGTGTGCGTGGACAAGTAGCAAAGTGTCGAGATTGGAGATTCCACAGCACATCGTTCCGAAATTCCCAGGTATGCAAGTGCCTCACGCCCTAGGGGGGTCCGGTCAGGCATGGCTGGGAAGAGTTTGTATGTCGCTGCACGCGGTGTGTCTAGCAGCCCGTGCCCTTGTGACAGTAAACATGAAATAGAGCAGACAGTTGGCTGCAAGCGGGGTGGTTACAGCTGTGCCCTATCGCTCGACTTCACAGGATCACCTCTCCACGGTCAGCTTGTCCGTGTGGCTATGTTTCTCCCAGGTGTTGCTCCTGGCGAACGGGATCTTGCGAAGATGGCACTGGCGCCCGGAACTCGATTAGCTACGCTATGGGCGTTTTCTCCCGTAGACGACCTCGGAGCAATACTTGCAGCGTGTATGTAGCTGTCGTTGATGTCAACGGATGTAATTATGGCCGAAGTTATTTCCACGGCTGGGAAAGGGTGGAAGGGGGGACGCGCACTTCAGCACTCATGTTGTAGCGACGAGGGTGCGGAGATGGCTGTGTAGACCTAAGATCAGAGAGTCGACGGATATCTGACGGTGGACATACGTGGCTTTATAGCCATCCATACGCGGGTTGGCCGAGCTCACTGGGGATTTGGTTGACCGGCAAGTAGTGGGTTGGATTGGCTGATACGCGGGTCGGAACTTGGCGCTTCAGATCTATGCACGACGATAGCCCTAAGCACCTAGACCCCGCCCGGCTTTAGCACCGTTACACCCTGAAGCTGTCTCCACGTTGCTGCCCATCGCCCTGTAGTTGTCGCCTGCAGCTTCAGCCGCGTACCACTGGGTCCATAATCAAACATTGACTTTGGCGTGATCTTTCCGTGCCTCACAGGGCACTTTAAGGCCGAAATAGCCATCCAGCTGCGCTGTGTACTTGGAAACTGTATCACCCGGCGTGGTCGTGACCACTCACGTACCTCGCCTGTATAACGCAAATGCGCGGTTAATGGGTTTTTACAGTGCGACTGTACAAATGCATGAAATTTCACCAACAGATGCCAGCTAAGAATCAGACTCGCATGAAGACAGACATAGCCTGCTGACCCTGTAACTGTGATTTAGGCTGTCTGAGACCGTCCTGTTGGCCGACCGGCCCCGATCTCGAAATCGCCAACCGTGGGGCCCCCTGCGTCTGCGACGATGAGCGTTTTCTGGTTCGCGATGGGTTATTTCTTGATTAAGAACCTCCGTAAGAGTCCGACATACATGCCCCATTCGACATATCCCCATCCGACTCTGGTGACCGGGATACCAGTCGCGCAAAGCCCGACTTGCGTATGGCGTCGTCAATCCTTGGTTCTACAATGCAATCGACTGTTCATTACCATGATGCTGAAGTATCTCTGCGGTTTCTATCTGCAATCGGGTAGCCAAGCCATGTATGAGCCCTTTGATGAGAGCGGTCCGGGGGTGCGGTGTGCCCTCGCGCTCTCTATGGCTTGCGTACATATCTTCAGTGTTCCTAAGGCTATAGACCCAGTTGAAGGTGGACCTCAGGGCAATCGTGATAAAGTCTTCATCACGGACATTCCTCACGATCACAGTCACAAGATAGGTGATTTTTTGATCATCAGTGCCCAATTTAGCTGGCGCGCTGGTAACGAGGATATCGAACGCCGCGAGTCTCTTCCCTCAAAACCTCAAAAGTTTTCGGTCTTTCGATATTGTAAAGACACAGAACCGTGCTTTACGGGATGGTCTACCTCGTGTTGGCAACATCCGCAGGCAGTCACCAACGTGCCAGCTTGGTATTTTGGAAACTTTGAGTTTCTTCCCTGGAAGGCGATGAAGAGCTGGCCCTGGGGGGAGGCCAAAGATTAAAGCCGAAACGTTGTTGCCAGAGATATGATCTAAATATTAGATCCGCTCGGCAGCCTCGCTAGGCTGAGCATTTCTGATCTCCTCTTCTTTGGGGGGTCTTGGGGAAGCTCTTCACTGATGTGCCTAGATTATGGTCATCCAATAGCCTTTGCTCAGATTTGGTTGATTTGAACGCCGTGACTCGTTCTCCAAGATTCGCTGGCTTGGCTTGAGTTTGTGCGGAAGCTTTATCTCAAGGTCGAGCTGTTTTTGAGATTCTGCCCCGTGCGTCACCCCGAAGTCGTTGCTGTCTTCGTCGCTTTGTACATGAGATGAAACCTCCGCCGCGATGCGGGCGGGGCTTGGGGAGCGAGGCTTGAGTTTGTCGATCAGATTTCTTTGGGTCTGATGGGTCGGGAAGCAAACGAACTTCCTTGTTCAAAAAATTGGAGGCTGCCGATTGCTTGATTGCCACTTCGTAGCGCCTTCGCTTTGGTTTCATGACCACATGGAGAGGTTGTTTTATAGAGCGATGGAAAGAATGTCTGTCTCGTATCTCTTCTTCGTGCCCACCATCTTGATCGCAGTCCAAACCATCCCGCTTTCCTGTCCTATCTGCAGCGATGCTTCTGCTCCTTGTGGCGGGTGGAGCCTGGAGAGCTTTCTTTTCTCCAGTTGTCCTGATCCGATCTGAAATCTGGTTGCAAGCATCATTCGTAAGATTTCCATGACCATCCTTCTTGTTCGACAGAAAGCTTTTGTGGTAGCCTTTCGGGCTGTCGTACGCCTTTTCTGCCCTCCCGAACTTCTCAAGCATGTCGAACCGGGCTGCATCGAGCATGGGGCCGTCGTCTCGGCGACGTGTACTCAGCATTGTGCAGCGCGAAGGCAGAGGCTCGTCGGTATTCCCGGGGACGGTATACTGTCTTGCTCTTGCCTTGTTCCTCCCGCCACGATACATCTTCATAGTCGCTCATTGTTCGACTGGGCGGTTTCCAGTCAACTGGATTGGCGCATGCACAACTGTATTGGCACATGCAGTAGCTGAAATCGGGTTTCTGATCCCGGTCCACTTTTAATTCACTGATTTCCGCTTTCAGCACCGCGGTATGCGATTCAGGATGCGACCGGTGTGGGCGGGAGATGGCTGCCTCCCCAAAACCCATCACGCACATAAGTTTAATCAAACCACCGTGCGTTTTCAATTGCCCGAGTACGTCTCATTTGGCTAGCTCTCATCATGACCCCTTGGCTTCGAATTCTCTCGAGCCCGCAAAAGCTGATTCTCCAAGAATTCTACAGCGCGTACAAGGTTTTCGACCATCTTGGAGACGCGGCCCCCTGCGTGATTCAAGTCATTGGAGGGGGGGATCGATCTCGCGACATTGCAGCTTCCCGCACGCTGGGGCCTACACAATCTGACGCAATCTGCCTCTATTCTTTCTCTGGTCCTAAAAGGCCTTTCCTTCTGGTGGACAGCGGAGCCGCTCTTCGCTTCAAGCCTGTGAAAGCCCCACTTGATGAAGATGGCCGCCCCGGTTGCTACACCATACAAGATCTTATCCCTGGGGCATCAATCTTCCCTGCAGCTGTCAGCGTATTGTCTCGATTCATCGCAGGTCTTTGCCAAACCGGTGTCGTTTTCATGGACGATGATCTGGGCCTTTCTGGTGTTCTAGACCTTCTTGCGTCATGGATTCGCCTCCGACGGTACGACATCAGGTCCCGGCCGCGACTGATCCTCGTGAGCGAAACTTTCTCAGGATCCGCATCTCAACATTTCAAACAAAGAATGTGGAGATACTTGCTGAGGGTTCAGCAAATGGCCGACCCTACACAGCTGTACAAGCAAGAAGATATGGAGAAATTGTTCTGGGACAGTTTTGAGAGCTTGCATCTACTCCCGACATCGCGACAAGTCAATTCCTCCGTTCTCTCCCAAGCGGACGACATGTTCAGTCGGCGACACGCTTCGAGGTGGGCATTTTCTGCCAGTCATTTGCGTCGGATTTTTCACGACGCACTGGTACATTACTCGACTGGAATGACTGAAAACTTTGATATCTTATCTGCTTTGCGAAAGTCTTCTTTCAGCTCTACGGACTTGTCACATAATGTCAGATGGCTTTTGCGCATGGTTTCCGATCAAAACGATGGGCTCTTGAGCCACTTCATCGCTTCAGCACTCCATGCGAATGCCTATCCCGCAGGGGCACACGGTCAGTACACTCGGACTGACGGAGAACGTGACTAATATATCATAGCGTTCTTCGCCGACGATATGTACAAAGCCATGTACAGCCATGTAATTGAAGAAACCGTACGGGCATGTGGAAGCAAACTCTCCGCGCTGTCTGTGATATCTAGATTCTGCAAAATCGCCTACGCCGCACGCGAGTCCAACCAATCAGCCACGGAGTGCCACTTGAGTGTCCTGAAATCCTCACAGACTTTCCTGCGTGGCATTTTCAGCAAGACTACTTGCCTAGCCTGCCTTTTGTCACCCCCAGAGAAGTCCCTCGACTGCGGCCACGAACTTTGCGGCCCGTGTATAAGATCCATCGGCAACGCTTCAATTTCGAAAAATGGAGAATTTACCATGCCAATTTGCCCATTTTGTCAGAGCCAGAATAGTTCAATATTGATTCCTCGGCCACTCACTGCCTCCCTGAGGACTTTACGTCTGGATGTTCCGTTGAGCAAGAAATACCTCACCGCGGACTTCTTGAAGAGTCTACAAGCGAAGCTGATGCTGGGTGACATGCCCCTCCGAGACCATTTCGATGTCGTTCACTGCAGCGGTGTGGGGTCGTACTTTGCTTTGGCTTTATGTTGCCGATACTCGTCTGTCTCTAAGGCTTCACGAGCGCTTCATTCAGTTGACGGGATCAAACTGAAACAGACACCATTCACAAGGCAGAGATACATCAGCTTTGGTGGTAATCATAGATGGACTTTCGACGACATCCAATGTCTGAATGGGCCGTCCCTTCATATTCAGCATTTGGGAAAGACAATTTCGAACAGAATTTGGAAAGGTGAACAATTATCAAATCTTTCTGATGACGCGAAAGGCAGGGCGGGCGCCCAACAATTTGAAGTCAGATATCGCGGCGGCATCTTCGACGATGAATACCTGAAATGCCTCGCCCACCGCCTACTGGGGTGCTTGTTCTATATTGAACTCATTGAGACTCCGAGACTTTACTCGACTCTGGACACCTGCAAGTTGCGGGTTTCATGTCGGCTGCCGTGGGGTCCGGCACTCGCAAGCTTACAGAGAAAGCTTCAATCTGCGCATTTGGTGTACCATTGCGACGACCGCAGCCAACGCACTGCGCCTTTGTTCCAGGGTCCTGGAAACACCTCCTTCGAGCAATTGGTAGAGCTGGAAGCCAGCTCATTATCCTCCGTACTCGTCTTTGAAATCGACCATGAGGGCGCTAGATTTCCGATTGGTAATTGTCCATATCAGCTGCGGAGGCTGATTGAAGACCAAGGGCTGGAGGTTCCATGGCGGGCAGACGCAAATGTCACCGAGGCCAGCGAGAGCGTCGGGCAACCTCGGCACACCCCAAACTTGAATCTTGAGACCGAGCTATCAGGGCTCTACCAGACTCTGGATGCGTTTTCGAACTCATGGGGTGCAGGACACAACTAGTCATTCTTCAATGATATCACCACCTAAATCAATCCTAAAGCAGGATATTGATCATGTATTTCATTGTGTTCATATGATAGAATTCGAAAAACACTATGCTGGTCTCAACATTGAAACGATTGATACCACGCCGCATCGAGAAAAGGTTGAAGCGCCCCGCATCGTCTAATAATCCCCCCCTCAAACATGTCCTTTCCAAATCTTCCAAGCCTCCTCATATCTCTCAATCTTTGCATCTAGCTTCAGTCTCTGACTTTTTGTTGCAACATCTTCTCCAGCAATGTCTTCCAGGTTCTCATCGCTCAACCCCCGAACAAACTTGGAGCTGAACACATGAAGTGGTCCGTCTTGACTGTCCAAGAGCATGTAATCCACGACCTGCTGACAAACGACATCAGCAAACCGTTTCCTGGCGACCTTGTAGTGGCTTTCCAAGACGTCGTGCACCTGTTCCATGGTCTGCTCGGAATTCGACTTGGATACTGAAAGGCTCTGAAGCCTCTCCGTGGAAATAAAAATTCCATCCTCTGGATGTTCATCATCGTCTCGGAAGCCTTTCTTCCTGCGAATGGCGGCATTGTTGGTGGCAGTTATCCCGGCATTTTGGACGAGCTTAACCACGCGAGTATTTTGCGACTTTTGCAAGTTCTCGTTGAAGTAATGGTTTAGGGTGTATTTAGTTCCTTCCCTTTCGGTCTTGATGATAAACTTGGCGTGATCAATTGCTTTGTCGTAACAGTGCACCAAGATGTCCAGGATGTGGTTGTCCCAAAGTTCTCCGAAAACATTCGTGTCGGGACAGACGAATCTCATTGTGCGATGGATGAAGTGGTGTAAGATGAGGATCACCCGATTCAGGTAACAGAACATGATAGGCTCCCATGAGACTGACTGGTCTTTGAACAGAGTGGCAAGGAGGCCGCCGCCAAACTGGGTTCATTAGAAATTGATCCCAGTGCACTTCGTATGGCTGACTTACTGTACCGAGGTCCCGGCCTTTGCTGCTCCTGTAAACAGACCTGATGTGATCCAGGATACGACCATCTGCGACGATGTCTTTCATGTCTTGACGGGTCTCGAAATACTTGCAAATCTCGGGATAGAGCCTCCCAAGTTTGTACGGATGCTGAAGGCTAGAACAATGAGCAAGGTAGGTCTCGAATGGCTCGGGGCTTGATAAATCAAGTTCAGCATCAAGCTCCTCATTTGACCCGCCGTCGCTCATTTCCACGCCGAGATCATCAACGTCCGTAGTTGATTCTGCTTTCTCAAAAGCCTCAAAAGCCCACGAGTGACCCCTGCTTCTCAGATTCTCCGAAAACAGCTCATTGACTTCAACTATTCGGGTGATAAGTCGAAGGCTTCTCTTTTCATGTAGAAGTCTGTGGTTGGAATAGCGAGCAGTCAGGGCGTCCCGGATGATCTGTTGGAATTTGTCGCTCAGGTCTGACAAATAATCAAATTGAGCAGCAGCGGTAGCTCTGGATGATCCCATTCCCTTCTTCTGTTCGTGTAACTCCACGAGGGAGTCTTTGACTTCAGATCTGAGTCTGGGGAACTCCCTCTTGATGAGCTCGGACAGAAATTCGCGCACTCTAATCTTGAGTGCCTCAATGCCAGCTCTTTGTGTGTGCTCTAGTTCCGACCAAGGCTCATTTCTGAAGAACGCACGCTCGTCCTGCTGGCCTTCTGCGAGGGGTTTCAAGGAGTCGTCCGGGCCACGATCTTTGACAATGTAGTATCCCAGGGTCAGATCACTGCGCTTTCCTGTGACGTGATCGATCGCAATTGTCTGTGTAGCTCGTTCAATGTTGAGATCCGGCTTTGTGAGGATCGCCATCGTCCTTTTCATGTCTGGGTCCACATGCTTTGCCAGATTCGAAATCTCTTGTGTGGCCGGGTCGACGTTGCTGGGAAATATGACCAAGATTCTGTGAAGAGCTTATTAGGGACACAAAAAAGACGTAATGTACATTTGAAAGGTATATCCACATCTCTCTTGTGTTCTTCATAAAACCTTTTTTCATGCCCCTGATCAGAGCAATTTGGCTCTAGGCAGTGGGGCCTGATTTTATGAGCGTATGTA
Source organism: Hansfordia pulvinata (assembly GCA_006538405.1). NCBI lineage: Eukaryota > Fungi > Ascomycota > Sordariomycetes > Xylariales > Hansfordia > Hansfordia pulvinata. Next base: position 244,267 of record BJKQ01000023.1, read on the forward strand.
CGGGGTTAGGGTCTGATTTGGCTTTGATAATTACCTGACTCTTCGCGCCGAAAAATCCCAGACACGTCGATCACGGTGAAATATTTTTGCTAATTTTGTTAGTTTCAGGATACTTACTTCGGGGTTCTCTTATCGTACCTCTGGCCCAAAGACCTCGGTTTTGAGGAAATGTTCACTAAAAGCGAGCTCAGCCTGGTTGGTCCTGATTGTTCGACTGGCAGTCTGGAAGATTCGCTCTAGCTCTTTACTATTTATCGCAGGAAGAACCTCGTGAAACCCGTTCAAACCCTCTCTCTGGAGCATTTCTGTCCAACCTCAGCTATCTTCTACACTTGAATAGGTATCATCCGGTCACTTTGTTAACTTCTTGCCCTGGCCATCACGACGCCTCCCGTGTAATCAAAGAAGACCATCTCCCAGGAAGAACAGCTCCAAAATCACATGCCGCCCCTCCAAGATCCTTTGGAAGATGGGAAAAGAGCTCAGTGGGCCATGACGGTCTTGCAATGCTTGTTTCTTGGCGTTGTGTTGCTCATCTTCAGCCCTTGGGCCAAACAGTGAGTCGATATCCGGGTGAGGCAGGCGCTCAGCGTACTGCATCTCCAGCTGCGCGAGTGGTTCGATGGTATTCTGGTAACTCTCGTTACTTAGTTGACCGCCAACATGGCGTGTTTGACCTTCAAGGTTTATCCGCATGACAGCGACAAGATCCCAACAGCCGAGAATGAAGCGCATAGCTATCGTCAGCCATGGTGATGTCTTCGAACACGTTACGTCGCTCACCGAGAAACCCATTGTCAGCTTGTGATACGACATCAACATACTGGCGGATGCTTTCCTGGGTCTCCCGTAGCTCGTTGAGACTGCCTGCAAATACCTGATATTTGTCCATTCTTAGCATGTGTGTCTGTTCCTAATCTCAATGTCGCGGGATTGTGGCCGAGACATGAAATCTTGGACGGTGCTGTTTGGAGAATCTTGGTTGCTGAAGGCCATTCGGATAAACACAACCTGGACTGCGCGGAATTCAGTGCATTGCCACTTCGACGTTCTGGTCCAAGCCGATGAATGACGATAGCTTGCATGCGCTATCAGCCCTTCTTTTGCTTCAACAAGTGTCGCCCGTATGCCTGGGCCACATTAATGGCCCGTGACTGCACAGCGTGACGCTAGTTACGTTCCAGATTGCGTGTCTTGTCGAGGCATGAAGCTCGGTGTTGGCGTTAAGTACTCGGGATGTACAAAGAGTTAGCGATATTGGCCAAAATGCGAGCGTTGGCCGACTAATTTCAGAGCTCCCAGTGATTTTTGGAACCGCAGTAATAAATCCTTGTGCTATCAACACCACCGTGATACCACGTTACCGTAAATTGAAAGCCAACGAAGCCCTGAATCATGGCTGTTTGTGTTATGATGTGGCCAACAATCTCTCTCACAGTGAAGGATCAAATTGATTTCTGCTTTCAGCGCTATGGTCAATCGCAAGGGTGGCGCCAACGGTCTAACTTGATGCTCCTGTCTGGACTGCCCGTGTTTCCTGACAGAAGCTGTAGGGATTGGCCTTTAAATCCACCGAGGACCTTCCACGTGCTTCGTCGGTGATTATTTAAACTGCAGATCATTTCGTGTTGAAGCTTATCTTCCTGTATGAGACCAGCCACAATGGTCATAGTGATAGGCCCGACGTTCCAGGGTTGAGATGACAGCCCTGGGCCGTCGAGCGTGGATACGAGGGGGGAGATTAAAAAGAAAATTTGCTCCTGGCGGCGCTCCCCGTGACTGATTGAGAACCGTAAGTTGCCCCTAAGCGATTTTTGTCAGGCTTATATTACCATAGTGCTATGACGAAAAAATCCTCAATGACTACCAAATCGACGATTTCAGAAACCCGAAGTCTGTCGCAGTACCGACGAAGCCACTTCTTCTCGTTTCGTCAGCGCCGCAATCACCGCGCCGAAAGAGTGTGCTCTTTCCTTACGGCCAGTCCTATGTTATGACGCTAGCGATTTAGAAATGGAAGGGATCATGCTATCATAAGTATGCTTCTCACTGCTTCATCTCTTCAAATGCGACATCGTACGAGAATGGCTTACAGCACACAGTAGGAATTGCGGGGCGAGAAGATAAGACCCCGGTGCTGTAGCCGACCCTGGTCCGCGCGTGCATGGCACCTTATCGTGTTCCCTCTGCGTATCGCCTACAAACGGCGGTCTCATTGGACGACCTTCTTACCCTGATAAGATGGAAAGAAGTCAACAAGTTTCTGGACTGGATGATCGCATCCAGACACTCGCGATAGTGGAGAAAGGCACCTGCGCGAGGTTTTTGACATAGACGTCATTTGTTCGATCGAGTCTCCGTCGAGCGTAGTCAGAGGGTTGAACTGTAGGACATCCTGGATGCCTTGGTAAGCCAGACCCTGAACTTGATAGATGAACCAGCAAGAAATCATATAGCTATAGTAGGAAGTCCGTGTGAGGAGCACGAAAAAGTCCAAGTATCGTGGGAAGTAGAAATGATCGCTGACCATTGCTGGTTCGACACGGACCAGTTCCCGGGTTGGAACTTGGGTCCGCTGTCGGGGTGCAGTTGTAGCACGTATTTCTAGGGGTGACGAGCACCCCTGTTTAGTCGTTTGGTGCATGTATGGATGACAATGACGTTTGTCCGCGATGAAGACGACAGTAAATGGTGATCGCGTTGGTTATGAGTCATACATCGAAAATTATCGAATGGGCTTTCAAAGGATTTACTGAAATCTCCCGACTCTGCCTGTCTCCTGACTCGGAAATAGCCCGCCATGTGGCCAAATGTATTCGGTTCTTCACCGCCTCGGTTCCCCTAATTCTGGTCTGGGCGGGTAGGGGTAAAAAGGAGGATCGTCACGCGCCGGTAGAACTGATTGCGTACCAGTCTGGGGGTACAAATCGCACTCGCAGGCAGGTTCTGTGGGAACGCGCAACTAAATTTTATACCCGTACGATGAACTAGAAACCTGATCACCGGAGGCCTTGCTGGTTCACCATGTTGAAGCCTCATAGATTAGCTTTATCTCGAAGATAATCTGTTAGGTTATGACTCAAAAGATGTCGAAGCTTTCGACTTGGAAGTGCTCCACCCAAAAAAGTCGTTGCTTGAATGTCCTGTCCAGTTTGCAGTCTACTTGTTTTCTCAATATTCAAGATGCATTCTCCAAATCTATCGAGTTGGCGTATACATGTACCACAGTGTGAAGAAAGTAAGTGATTTGTAGATGAGGCTGCTCAATAACCTGCCCTTCTCAAATTGATTTTAACGTAGCCCATCAAATTGAGCCATGTAGTGAGATGCGCATGAATCTGCTTGATCCTGGTCTTGTGATGCAGAAAATTCATGCCTGGGTCGTTATTAACCCATTGAGGAAAGTTTTGACGACCCTATTCGGGTCATGTCGCGCAAGGGCAACACGTGCGGAGAAAGATTGGTTGTTGTCTGGTACCGGCGACGACATTATTGATAAGCAAGTGATGAAAAATGGAATGGCCAAGGAGCAGAAGCATGGGGCCCTGTCACCGACTCTTTTATCCTCCAGGGTGGATTGATAGATCACAACAAATTGTTATACGAGCGAAGAAAGCCGCTACTCGCTGTGGCGATTATAGTCGTATAAGAACGCAATGGTTACTATATTCCATGTTGTGTCGAGAAGATCTGCTTCTCAACCACCTTCAGCCCATCACAACGAGGATACTCGCTTCATTCTATCAATTCCAATTTTAACCTGGGCCGCTTTTCTATTTCTAAGTTTCCAGGCTAGAGCTGTATTTCAATCTCCAGGTCTTTGTATACTGGCTGAGAAATTCAGGTACTAAATATCCGGATATTCCATGGTATGAACCATATTATACGTATGTCACAATTGAAAGTCTTAGAGAGTGGCGATGCTAATTACCCCAGAAAGCACCAAAAATCACCATGGAGAGACTCAAGTTCGAGCTGCGTACCATTTATCTGTTCACCAAAAGCGACCTGCCCACGTCTACTGCGATCAATGTGACTTTCGCCATGGCAGGCATCGCAAGTGGATCAAACCTTGGTCTGAATGCCAATATCGATCCGAGCCGACTGCCCTGGGCCAGCGTGGTAGCCTTGTATTTCACTTGGCATCTCACATTATGCTTCAACTTGGGGAATCAGAGGCAGAAGCTGTCGATCATTGAAGACAGTGTGAATAAGCCGTGGAGACCCATCCCGGCTGGCCGTGTGACACCCCAAAAGGCTCTTATATGGCAGCAATTCGCGATACTGTCATTGCTCACCCTTTGTGTCACAACCTTGGGAGCTTTTCGAGTCACGGCATTCTACATCTTTTGTACATGGCTCTATAACGAGCAGTCATGGGGGGACCAGTCATGGTGGAAGCGGGCACTCCTCAATGCTTGTGGCATTACATCAAACCGCGTGGCTACATTGATCGTCACTGTTACCGCAACACAAACTCCTGGGGAGTTCGACTTCACGGCATTGGCACTATGTTGGTTTTTTATTTGTGCTCTCGTTGTCTTCACTACGATTCAGGTTCAGGATTTGCGAGACCAGCAGGGCGACGGGAAAATTCACAGAAAAACAGTGCCGCTAATCATTGGCGACCCCGAGACCCGATGGGTTACAGCAGCTGCGGTTCTATTCTGGTCCATTTTTTGCGCCTACTACTGGCAGTTGTCTTTGATGGCGTCATTTGTTCCCTTTTTCGCGGGTATTGTTGTATCCTCATGGATGCTTATCAATCGCACTCGTGATGCAGATCAATGGGCTTTTAGACTGATGGGGGCTTGGTGGATTGTGCTGTACCTTCTGCCAGCGTTGTAAAGATTCGGGGTATAGCGATGAGGTGCAGATCCTAAGTTTTATATTGTTATGTCGAAGAGCCTGAATCGAAGGTACGAAAAAGATCTCTCATGATTAGCCGATTGATTGGTTGATAAAGCCTGGCGTGAGTTCGATGGCTAGAAGGGCCAGCAACGCCTTCCAGAACCATACATTACAGGGCTCACCTCCCCCAAAGACTTCTCTTTGGCCGCACATATTAGGTGCGGAAGGCGACCAAGCTGCCATTATTTAGTTTAGACAACCTTTTACAACTAACTTACTGGCGCCCACTGTTAGGGCGCTACCTTGAAAAAGGCTGTTCCCGCACTAAGCATCTGGTAACTTCTCACTGCCCTGGCCCACGCAATCTACGCCGCCCGGATGCTGACCGCACCCAGCGAGACTCGGGCACCCCAATACACGGTGACGGTTCAAGCACTGCTCAGGCCCCGAGAAAGGTCTCGGCCGCCCTGACCTTGGTCGGCTACGGCTGAATATTCTCTGCGATATCCTCAACACCCCGTCAAGGGTTGTGGAGGCTGACTACGTGCCATCGTCGCCCTCACTGGAAAGGGTGCTGCTGGCGCCGTTCATACCATCAGCGGGATCAAACGACCACGAAAAAGCAGTTCAGCAGTCTGAAGACACCATCCATCCACGCACAGACAAGTTTTGCGACGAACAGACACCCCCGCAAAACACTTGCTAGGCGCAGGTGGCCTGGATCCTGCAGAAAAAGAGACTTTCCCTCAAATTCAAGCTCAAGCTGTTCCAGAACCGCGCAGCCTCTGTTGATAACACCTTGCAAAAGGCGGGAACTGACCCGTCTCCATATGCAAATGAGTTCAAGGCTTTCTTCGCCAAATGTTTGAGCACCTTGCTGGACGGCGGCAGCGTCGTCCAAAACCAGGAACAAGCCAAACAGCTAAGGCACAGAGGAACCATACTGACCTATTCCCAAGTGACAGGTGGTTCAGAAGGCACCAAACAGCCATCGGGACCAATAGCCGCCCCAAGCAACCTACCGAAATTTCAAGAGAGCACGAAAACAAAGAAACGTGGGGAGGACCTTTGAATCTTCGTACGTATGAGCAACAGCCACTTGGAACCCTACGGGGTCAAGACAACACTGATAAGAAGACCGAAGCTTAACAGTCTTGAGCTGCGAGAGGTCTCACGGTGTCCTTCTGGGTTTGCGCTGCACCCAACAGACAGGCCTGCCCAGGAGAAGATTCTGTCTTACCACGCCGGCATATGATGTCTTCTCAGCAGTCAGTACCTGGGACAGCGACGCGACACGGCCGAGATCACTGACCTACGTGCGAAAACACCTACAGGCAAACCAACTCCATCCGTTCGCAACAAGGGACATCACATGGGTGAAGGTGAGGGGCGTCAAGTTCTTGAGAGTGTACAGGCCTCGCGATAACCCTCAGTGGGTAGATCAAATGTTGGAAGGATGGACTCACCCTTCAGGCACTGCGGTGGAGGGGGATTTCAACGCGGGAGATGCATCGAGGGACTCTGACAATCCCGGCTACCACGGTGGAGCGGGCCTGGCACGGATCATGTCCGAACACGGGCTGGACCTGGTGTCAGAGCCAGGGTTGCCAACACATGACCGAAATAACGTGCCCGATCTGGTGTTCTCAGATGGCGGGTTTGTGGAAGCAGGGGTGAGCACAGAGTTGCACTCGACATCGGATCACGAGACGCTCAGGATTGTGGTACCTACGACGGGTACTCTCAAGACGTTGGCGGAAATTCGAAGTGGACAGTGCCAGTTGACAGGTTGACAGAGCTGAGGGACATGGTGCAGCGACGGATGCACGAGTTGCCTGGACTGGACAAGACCGTGCCAGGCTTGAACGGCTTCTACGAGCGGCTTGTGGCCGTCGTTCGAGGGTGCATCCGTGTGGTGGGGAAGACGTTGCAGCACTCTAAGACGACTCGATGGTGGAATGAGGACTGCCAGGTCGCGGCGAGAGAGTATCGACGGCGGCCACAATGGGAGAACGATGACCGCGAGGAGAAGTTAGCCGCCAGGCGGCAATTCAGAAAGGCGGTACGGCGAGCCAAGAGAGAACATTGGCGCAAGTTATTGACTCGGCAGGGAGCCTAAAGACCTGTACAGGGTCGTGTCATGGCATAAGCCCTCCACCGGGCTAAGCTCGCCACCGATTATCGTGGACGGTGTGGTAAACAAATCGCAGCTGGACAAAGCACAGGTTCTGCGCGCAGCGACTCTGGAAAGGGCCGGGTCCGGAGAAGACATCGAGAGCCCCTGGGTCGTTGAGGTGACCCCTATCCGGCCCACGATCCCGTTTGAAGAGGAAGTCAGCATGGCAGAGGCAGCGTTCTGCACGATCGGCAGCCAAAGCACATCGCCTGGTGAGGATTGGCTCACGATCAGGATCCTGAAAGCGATCTGGCCGGCGATCGGCGACCACGTGCGGAGGCTGTTCTACCTCTGTTTGAAGCTGGGACACCACCCTCGACCTTTCAAAGTGGCCGAGGTCGTGATGATACCAAAACAAGGCAAGAAGGACTACTCTAGCCCGAGATCCTACCGACCGATCTCTCTGCTTTCATGCCTCGGCAAGGGTTTGGAGCGCTTGGTCGCGCGAAGGCTCGCGCGGGCAGTACTGGAGCATAAGGTGCTGGCGCCACAGCATTTCGGGGCACTCTCGAAGCTTTCCACCACGGACCTCGTCGCAGCCCTAGTCCACGACATCGAACAAGCCCTCGATCAGGGATTTGTGGCGACACTGGTCACAGCAGACGTGAAGGGCGCGTTCGACGCCGCTCTGGTTGGCAGGCTGGTTGTGCGGATGAGGGAGCAGCGGTGGCCCACTTTCCTGGTAAGATGGACTTAATCGTTCATGACAGGAAGGTCGGTCAGGGTCCGACTCGATGGGACAACCACGGACGTCGCGCCGCTCACGTGCGGCCTGCTGCAGGGGTCGCCGGCCTCGCCCATACCGTACATGCTGTATACAGAACCAATCTGCGGGCAGCTCGGCACAAAGAGGCGGCGTTTCGGCTACGCTGACGACGCCGGACTCCTTACGATTGGGCGGTCCCTCCAGGAGACAGCCACAGAAGCCTCGCGACAGCTGGACGAGCTCATCGCTTAGGGCGAGAGAAATGCGGTCGAGTTTGACCCTGCCAAGACAGAAGTTATGCACTTCTCGCGCAAGCGGAACAGCGACAACCCGCCGGTCAGACACGAAACGGAGGAAAAGACAGCCGGGCCCTCGATGCGCTGGCTCGGCGTGTTCCTGGACCGAAAGCTGAAATTTACCGAACATGTTCATCAATGGTCTAGGAAGGCGGGCCGGGTTGCCAATCATATCCGCGGGCTGTGCAACACCGTCCGGGGCCTACCGGTGCAGTCAGCCAGGAGAGCGGTAAGGGCGTGCGTGCTACCAGTACTAACACACGCCATGGAGGCATGGTATCCAGGCGTGGAGAAGGATAACAGCAGTGGGCTATCGAAGCGCTGCCAGGTCAAGGGCCAACTCCAGACAATGGAATCGGTACTACGGACGGCGATGAGGGCCATCCTTCCTGTCTGGAGGACACATCCGACGCACATCTTGCATTTTGAAGCCCAGCTCCCGCCAGCACAGCTTCTCGCCGAGGGCATTCGGCGCCGACACGGCTTCCGACTCGGACGCATCGATGGAAACCACCCGCTTGTTGGCCGACTACCCGTACAAGCACGCAAGGAACCCACACGACTACAGAGGAGCTACCAACTGGTGCCGACTTCTCCAAGGCCAGCCCTGATTGAACCGTCCCACAAGCAAGCTCCCCACAGAAAGGACAAAAAGACAGAGGCGGATCTCTTCCGGGTGTGGCTCTCTAAACGGGATGCCGACACGGATCTAATCGTCTACTCGGATGGATCGCAGCTCCACGAAAACGCGCAGACACGGACAGGCTGGGGCTACAGCATCCGAGCCGGGGGCACAACGACAGAGATCTACCATAGCATGGGTCGACTCGGGCGTGCAGAGGTGGTCGACGCGGAGGTCTACGGAGCTTTGCAGGGGCTCGCAGCGGCGCGGGCGATTGGCCCTCATAACCACATCTACGTGTGCCTTGATAACACGTCGGTTTTGGACGGGCTGGACGGGACACCTCCCGAGTCCTCACAGGCTATCTTCCTACGCTTCCAAGATATCGCGCGATCGCACCTGCCAGGGGTCACAGTCAAATGGATCCCCGGCCATTGCGACATTGAAGGCAATGAAGCGGCCGACCGGCTGGCCAGAGAAGGTGCCAGAATGAGCCTGCTTCACGACGACCCGCCAACAGCTGCGTGGGTGAAGAGGCATACGAGGCAAGTCAATGCAGAGGAATTCAAGTCCTGGTGGAGGAACCAGGCCGAACCGCGATACCAGAAGATTCATCGACGTCCAGCGGTTTCCAAACAACTTGCCTGCTTCCGACGAGACACGATCCACCGGCTGTTAGCAGCGCGAAGCGGCCACGGCGACTTCGCGCAATATCACGAGCGTTTCCAGCACGAGGACTCCAAGAACCATTGCAGCTGCGGGGAGAGGAAGTCTCCGCAGCACATCTTCTTCTGCAGAAGATTGCGAGGTAACAGACTGCTGCCGAGGCATGCGCCTCGGGCAGAGTTCACTCGTTTATTAGGGGAGGGTAGTGTGGAGTGGGCCAAGTTTGTGGAGAGCAGCGGCTTCTTCACGAGCATTTGCCCAAGATAGCCAACGAGGAATGGAGGTTCAAGGCTGGATGGCTACATCCAGACGGTCGCAATAACGGGGATGGGCACGTGCGCGACGTACAGAATTTATTTACCGACTCCTCCACAACCCTGCGATGTACGGCTCTGGGAGGCGTGGCAGGCCCTTCTAGGGATGGAACCCACGTTAAACTTAATCAATCAATCAATCAATCAGCATCGCAGCGTATAACTCCTTCCCAGATGTGGACGCCACCTAAAGTCGTCTTTGGGTCCCCTTTCGTTACTCCGCGGCCCTGTCAGAATTTCGCAGACGCATGTCCAAGCCGTAGACCTAGGCATCGTTGCGAAGGGCGCAAAAACCGCACAATTCGAACAGTGGTGACCTAGAACACCCTCATGTGTAGTAAAACGAGTTTACCCACGGCTGCAAACCACCTGTGTGCCACACCTAGAAAAATGCCTATCATTTCTCGGCGCTTAAGCTTTTGATTGCCCATGAGCTGATGCTAATCTTAATATAAAGTCTTTATGAGCAACTATGGGCTTTCAGCCACTTGCCGCCAGGTTGAGGAGTCTTTCGATGACCGTACATGCCGAAAGGCCTGCCACCATAAACGGACAGTCTTTGGACCCCGCACAAAATGAAGATATCTTGGAATTTTGATTGATTGCTTGGCTAAAAATGGCCTTCAGATGGAGATAGCTCTCGTTTTGTGTTTGATCGTGAAATTTTACCGGTGCCCGGGAAGCCTTGCCAATTCTCGGCATGCTTTTGGTTATTCCGCCCTTCCTGTAAGGCGAAGATAGCTGGCTGAGATCGAGTGATGCGCGAACCCTCGCGCGTCAAAGACCGTCGTTAATTTTAGAATGAGGGACGATCTCGAAATCTGTTTGGGTGCTCATTTTCGATCTGTCTTACCGGCTCGGACTCTTTCCCTTGGGCTCGGGCCTCAACTTCAAGAGTACGGAACCAGGCTGAAGCCTCAGGCTGAAGGGTTCCGCACAAAGAGCCCATCCACACGTATACCAGTTTAATACCTTATAGTGTGACACATGATGGGTATCCTGCTTCTATTCATGCTTTGGCGGCCCTTTGGAAGGTAAAGATAGTTAACCATAAAGCACCAAGGTGAATATATATAATGCTGCAGGCCCAACAGCTTCTATGACTATTGCTTTTCTGAGGTCATCAACGCGAGTGTGGCAGCTGTTAGGACCAGATTCATCCGTCTCGTTCATTCTTTTTCATAGTTATTAGCTATATTCACTCCTTGTCTTCACCCCCATGCCTCTTCAAGCACCCCTAGACCCAACCTCTCACTTCGCCGAGCGGGCGTCGTTTACACAAACCTCGACAGCAACTACATCTGACCTAAATTGTTATCCACATTACCAACGCAAGACGATGAAGTAATTATCATGTCATTTTCGTCACTAACACCAGCAAGCCATCACAAGCAAAAGCCCTGATACCATGAGAAAATATTCTCGCAGCTCTCTTTGACGGACGGCCTTGGCCCGTGTGCAAGACTTTTTTTCTGGTCCGTGTCCTAGAAGGTGTGGTAGACGTGAATGTCCCTTTTTTCTTTACTGGTAGCTTCGATGTATTATAAGATTAACCTTTCCTTGAATAGATATGTTCATAACACGGCAAAGCCGCTTTAGTCACGTGACTCTGACTGTGCACAATTGCTCCTTTGTATCTAAGTGGTTTTGCTTTGCCCCTTGTTGATTGGTCTGCAGGTGCTTCAGCGTACATTAGTGTGGCCTGCTCCGCGGCCTTAATTACGGCCCATAACACACATCTGTGCATGCGTGCTTATCTTCTCCTTCTCACTCCTTCAGGCGTCTTCGTCGTACGTCCTGCTCTTTGGCTGTCTACTCCTGCGGGCGGAGGCGCTCTTTCAGATCCATTGCATTCGATCCACGGTCCGCTGCCTCAGCTGAGCCGCACGCATATCTAGCCGCTCCAGTCCTCAGCTGGCCCTACCTGAAAACTCCACAGGTGTCAAGAGGCGCGCGCACTCTGTTGGGCTGGCCCTCAAGTCCAGCTGGCGGCGCTGGAATATCGAAGCCCTGAAGAAGACATTGGTAGGCTGCTAGAACACAATGCAGACTGTCGTCCTCGTCAGGATGTACAACAGAGGCGAGGCCGAGGCCGCCAGGCAGGGGGGTTTTTTCGCCGATCTGGACAGTCATTTGAAAAATTTCATCGAGGCCCTCTCTAAGTAATAGCTAGAGATTCACGAGCTCCTTAACGAAAATTGGAATCTGCACCAGGAGACACGCAACATCATGAAAGATGTGATAGCCCAAGAGCAGGCACGCATCTTGAGAGTCGAACTTAGACGCTTCACGAAGAGCCTCAGGTATCCATGGCTGAAACAGCGCCTCAGCGAAGTTTCGGAGGCGCATCACGAGTCCTATTCGAGGAGAGCATGATCAAGGATGTCATTAAGAAGCACTCCGAGTTCATCTCCTACCCCATCTACCTCCACGTCAAGAAGGAGACCGAGAAGGAGGTCCCTGACGAGGAGGGCTTGGGGAGGCGAGGTCTGGTGAAGCGCATTTTCTTGAGCTGAATATTCTCTTCTTCATCACTGTCGACTGATGGTGACGAAAGGGCGAGAGAAAGCAGGCGGCGGGTGCGGCGGGCTCCGTGGCGAGGCGGATACTCGTACTATCGACTGGCCATAAGCTTATTGGCTGTTTAGCAAAGCGCTGGTATCAGCTTCATCGGATTCTGGATCTGAACGCGAAGGCGCAGTCGGTGACGAAATCAAACCAGGCTGCCAGGCATCATCTTCTATAACGTCTGAACGCTTCCCTCCGTGTTTCAAGGGCTCAAAAGCACTGCTGTTTGGAGACTTTGCGGAATGGCTGGAGGGGACTGACTCGAAGCTCTACTGGATCAGCGGGAAGCCTGGGGAGGGCAAAAGCACGCTGATGAAATTTCTGTTCGAAAAGTTGGAGCAGCGAGATGGCTCAGGTCACAGTCCTGTCTCTGTCCTTCATCATTTCTTCTGGCTGGGAACGTCAAATGAAAGGTCTCGGCAGAATGATTTGGAGGAGCTGCTCAGTTCGATTTTGCACTAGGTTGCGACTCTTGATACTGATTTGAACTCTTCGTCCTGGTCTTATCTATTGGACAAGCTCCCGCGCCTTCGATACAAGAGTGACTGGACAGACTGGAGCTTGAACGAGTTGATGACTGCGACACCAGCTGTGCTGGAGCACACGGGCTCTACCCGCCGTATTTTCCTATTGATTGATGCTCTCGACGAGCATCTCCCCGCATCAGGTTACGACGAGCTGGTGCGTACACTTCTGTCCATGGAACTAATCCCAGGGGTTCCACTCGTCGTGTCCAGTCGCCGCGAGCCTATTTTCGAAAAACGTTTAGGGCAGGCTAGACAGCTCCGGGTTCATGACTTGAACGCCCTGGACATACATCGTTATGCGATGGACCACTTGAAAGACTCTCAGTCTCCCCCCGATGGCGATTTGCTTATGAGCATGGCATCTTCTTCAGTGGTGGACAACCTTGTCAGGATAACTGTTCGGAAATCCGAGGGCGTCTTACTTTGGGCGCGTCTGGCAGTTGAGAATGTTAAACGGGGTATCAAAGGAGGAAACACGGACGAAGAAGTACTATCACGCCTCGAAGACATGCCCACCGAGCTTTCCGAGTATTTTCAATCGGTGTGGAAACGACTAGGCGACGATGAGAAGAGGTACAAGAAATTATTGCAGCGGTGTTGGGCACTCACATCGCTAAGGATTCTGTGGTAGCGGCGGTGATTGAAATCGAACAAGGATTTGGTATTTTATTAGGGACGAAGATCCGTTATGCTCCTCCAGCGCAGGTCTGCATCCGTTTAGCGATCCATACGCGGCTCTAAGGCCATGAGCACCTGAGCACCCCAGTGCTAAAATCGCCCACGTAGGCTATCATGTGCCAATGAGGCCCAAGTCAAATACTCGTTGAATTTAGCCATCTTCAAAGGCACTTAGTAAGTCATAGGGTATTTTCTTGTCAGCTCTCATCTTTTCATCCTGTTGGACATCTTTCCCTATGTCCGACCATTCACCAAACTGCCGTCGCTCCCGACGCCGCGCCACTGCCTCTTGGTCCCAAAGATGGCGAAAACATACGAACCGAACGTTTGCAACCCTTCTCCGGAACCCAAGACTGAGCACAAGCCTTAGAATGAAAGCAGAACCATAGAGTTGCCTCCTTCCGCCATTGCAAAGACCGCTTGTCTCAGACACAATGTTTTGAATAAGAAAACAAGGAACCACAGCATTTACCCGCCGAGATATGCAAGGCGCCGTCCCTAATGGTTGTATCCTCGATCACATTAGGGCTGGCTATAAAAGCAGCAAAGGCTAAAATCTTTGTATTGTAAGTCAACAAGACAAAGCGGACTGGGATTGACTTCTAATGAACGCAGTTTGTCGGCGGCCTCCTTGCCACTCTGTTCAAAGATCAGTCCGTGTCATGGGAGCCCATCATGTACTGCCACCTGAGTCTCGTCATCCTCGTCTTACACCACTTCATCCATCGCACAATGAGATCCTTGTGCCCCGATACGAATGTTTTCGGAGAACTTTAGGACAACCACACCCTGAACATCTTGGTGCACTGTCCAAGCGCTGCGATGCATGCGCCATAATCCTTGACTGACGTGGTGATGAGTGGTACTATGCACTGGGATAGCAGAGAGATCGTTCAGAATCTGCGGCTGTCTCGGTTCGAAGCAGAGCACCCTTTCATCACAAACGAGGATACGGCGAAAGATTTCATCCCAAGGAATAGGCATATTCTCAAACTATGGGAGACGGCATGCCCGCGTTGGTTTTGGTTGTCAGACTGGAGATCCCTGAGTGCGAAGCGATCATCAACTTGCCTGCTTGATACTGCCTGGTCATGATCTCATTAACTTTCTAACCCACCCGCCGAGCGGCTTGTTTCGGGTGTCAGCATCCACAGATTCATGTCCCTCCAATCCCCCCCCACTGCCGGGAAGCAGGCCTGCAGTTTTCAGTTTAGCGCTTTATGCTCCACAAGCCTTCGCAGGGCCAGAAAACAGTTTCGAGTCGTCTAGCACTGAGATTACCTAATACTGACGACCCGTACTGCCACCTTGCCCCGTGGCTCAAAATAAGGAGCGTGCTTTCATTTTGCAAATCATACCATCATTAGTACCACCACTTTGAACGTCACTTGTCAAGTTCTGACCAAGGCGCAGCAGCCGGTCGTTGGAATGCGCGTCCGACTCGCCTGTTCGGCTCTGAACGCCTTCCAGGAGACAGCAGGACTAAAGCGGGGCAACATAGTGGGTGGTGGAGGGTATGGGGAGAATGCAGCGGGGAAATGGGTCCGGCGCGACTAGATAGTATGGTCAGCCTACAGGCAGCAGGTGGCTATTTCAGGTGCGTGTTGTGGAGCGAATGCTCTGTCGAACACGCTTGGGACCCTGTGCTGAGGTGGATTACGCGTACGACCCGGGGGCGCGGTACCGACGGTTCCATCATGTTATCAGCCATACCGTTCGAAGAAGGTTGAAACTGCACAGACATAGATCTGGCTGGTTTCCAGTTCTCGTATTCCAGGAATTCTCGGCCCTAGGGGATGCGACAATACTGCAGTGTGATTGTGAAATGCATGGTCTGAGAGAGTCAGCATGGATTACCACACTACTGCAATGTGCTTGTACTCCTCCAAACAGAAGACAAGCAAGGATTTCGCACGCAAGGCTCAACTATGGAACCAACAGACAATCTACGCCCAAAGATGGCATCGTCTAACTTCGCGGTAGTAGGGTTCTTCGCTAAGGAGCCAATGATCTGGGGAATAGCAGATGGAGGGATTCGTCTACAGATAGCAGACTGTATTGTGATATGTTGGTCCAACGCAAAGTGTTCAGCTCACTTCATGTTTATCTTAGTTGTCGGCAGAAACCTCTAACTTGACAACATAGGACAACACTGGTAACAAATTGAAATACAGACTCCTATCCCTTGAGGGGCCATCAGGCCAGGATTATGCCTGCATTCAGTCCCCACGAGGGCTTTGCTGTCCTGTACCCTTGTTTACCAGCCAGATTGCTTGCCCCATACTCGGCGCAAACCTAGAAGTCGGAAACCGTATCGCTATCACTGTCCGCATCAAATCGACATGCTTGGCTCGGGTGATATGGTGCACCATGTGCGACCCGGGTGCGTCTCTGGTGTCCCCCACGATGTTCCTCTTGCATTCCCTGATGGCCTCCGTGATCTACCTGGTGGCCTCCTTGCTGGACCCCTTCCTCGACGGCCCTCTGATAGTCCTTGAAGGTCTGGCTGACTGTGTTGGCAATCTTCGCTATTAACTGGTCTTGCTGGCTGATTTTGTGCTCGCACTGCTCGTTTACTGCCTGCAAAGCGACGAATTTCTCTTCCAGGCCGGTGACTGCCTGTATTCGCGACTCTCCCTCCTGGAGGCGTCTGTGCAACTCCCGGTTCTCTTGCTCGAGTTGGTTAGCTCGCTTCTCGAGCAAGCGTTCTCGGTGAGATAAGCGCGGGTTGGTTTTGGCGTCATGGGCGGGTCCCCCCGGCTCGGACGCTAGACGCGCGCGTTCATCTTGGCTGCTGCCGTCGTCCCCGTCACTTTCCATTGGAGGCAAGAAAAACCTTGTTTCGTACGGCTTGTCTCCAAAGCGAACTCGCTGTAGGCGGTTTGAGCTGGGATCAGACCCTGAAGACAACTCCTCGCAGGAGGAAACCGAGCTTGGGGGTGACACGGACTGCACATGTTGCAATTTGCGCGGCACGTCCGGAAGTGGCTTGCCGAATGACTTCATGATCATAGACGCGGGTGATGTGGGGAAGGAAAGAGTGAATCCACTCGAGATTGAAAGAGGAATGAAGCGAATGTCCTTAACGAAGCTGGCTGATACTACTGCATATGATACTGGGTGACCAATCTAGTTATAGTGATAGCCAGACGACAGTCTGCTCTGTGTCCTGCAGAAAGCGGAAAACGGGAACTGGGGTGTCGAAAATGGGCCTGTGGGGCCCAAGAGATCCACAAACTGCGTGCGTCCATCGCTCCTCACGTGACCCGGGCCGACACTCCTTGCTCCTCGTCATGGACGATCTCCGGATCCTCCAGCAAACCGCCACGTCGGAGGACTCCGACCAGATCGTTAGCGAAATCGCGGAGGCCAACCTTGACAGATTCGATTGTTCTTTCCACCCGGGCAACAATCGCCTCGATTGTCTGGAGCCGAGAGAGAATTACAGCCATGTGTCTTGGTGCCTCGTATTAGTTGCGGCGAGAAGCGACGTGACACAGGGATTACTCACGCTTGCATCTCTCCATTAGCAGGAGGATTAATGTATCCAGGGGTTCCGAGAAGGAAATCCGTGTCGGATACCAGAGGGGGCGTCGGCATTCTTCCTTGCGATCCGGGAAGCCCGACTCCCGATTCGGCCCCTCCGAGATATTGGAGCCAGTCCTCTGTGGACATATTGAAGTCATCCAGCTTCAAGTCAATGTTTTCCATGATGGTGGCACGATTGTCGGCTTGGTATGAGGGTAACTATGTAGGAAGAATCTAGCCGTCTGCCATGTGTCACCGTTTCCTGTAGAAGTTTCTTGGATATATACTCGGAGGTTCTTGCTCTTGGTCCGCATTTGGACGGGCCTACGTATGTTGACTCTAGCGCCAACTCGTCGACATGGCGCTGTAGCCCTGTTTCTACCGTTTGCAGTTTCCCGAATCAGAACCCTGCGTTTTGGACCTCATCACAATCGTGGCTTTTTCAGATGAGATATCAACAGCATGATACAAGACTAAGCCAGAATAGAACCTATATCGCAGCCCGGTGCACAACTGGCCATATGATCTAAGTACACACCTCAACGTTGTTCAAACCATATCCCTGTCAATTTTTGTTTTCTTGGCGCAGAGCTTTTTCATATTTTCGTAATTTTCGTATACTCTGACTGAGATGATGGGATCCTACCGGGCTTCTTCTTTCTCTCGCTATGTGTATGCCTTGTCACATCGTTGTAACGTTCCTTTTATTAGTTTTAGACCCCACCACGTTTCTTTCCTTTTCCCCGCCGATCTGCGTGGAATCCGCACTTATGGTGGTTCATGATCCAACGTCCCGTCCTGGTTCTGGAGTTTACACGGCATCATAGACCCTCCGCGGACTTCTGCCCACCTTTTAATATAGCTATTGTATCAACACATATTGCGCATGGTAGAACTCCTACGATATATGGATGTTTTGACTTTCTTGGATTTTCTTGGGCACAGTGGCATACTCGCTGGTATAGCGTAGATCTGTCAAAGCTGACCTTCTTACTTGTATCTATCGGTCGAGTTTAGCTTTTGTTATACCTACTAAAGCAAATTTGGCCTCAAGGCGCCGGTATTCAGACATTTCGTCGGGCTTTCAGCCTCAAATTCACCATTGGTTCTTCCAAAAGGGGTACAGAGATTGAATTTGAGAACTGAATGTCTCTGGCACTGGTAAAATTAAAGCTTAGCGACCCATTAGAATATTTGCTTGACCTAGCACTAGGCTTCGTGGAAAGATATGAGGAGTCCGACGCCATGCGCTCTGTAGTGATGAAAGAAGAGAGACCAGGTACTCAAAGCTTATCAAAGCAATATCTCATGTAATTACTCGTGCTTTTGAAATGCATCTTGATTCAATGTCATTAAATTGGTCATTATTCTTCTCCAACAAAACCGTCACCATTGATGATTCCTCTGTCATTGACCATTCAGAATGGACTTAAAGGTGATTGTAAAGAGTAATGCTTTTATATCCTGGTGATTAGGTCTAGGGATCGCTTTTCATTGGATATGATACTCACAATCTGTTTGAGGTCCGGAGACTAGTTCGGATTGTTCCTGGAAGATTACAAAGTGGAGCCAGAGTTGGGGTATACTAAAAGAAAGACATCTGCATCTGAAGCTTGTTGAAAGTCGTTCACTTTCTTCGATAAAGTTCGGCGCTGCTTGCATATTTTGGCGAGCTTTTGTTTCCAACCCTTTGGTTTAGTCGAAATTTTTCTTTCAGCTGAGGGATGATGAATTGATGAAAATGTGGAGAATGAAATTGAACAACCCGTTTCCACATACCTTATTGCAAAGCAGGCTATTTGATGACATTTCGAGGGAGTCGGACAGACTTGTACTTTGTTTTGTAATTGCTTATCCTGTCCTCATGATGGGTAATAGACGAAAACGGGTTTCTCGGGATGTGAAGAGTATGAGTACCATTGTCCTTGGTCGAAGAAAATCACAGCAGTCTTGGCACTGAATTTCTTGTGGTAGGTGTTGGCTTTTTTAGCTAGGCCATAGCGGCGAGTCTTTGAATCCCGGTCTCAGCCCATATTGAGTGAGGTAGCCGAAAAAAAAGTAGATGTTTGATCAAGAAGTTTTGACGCGCAAAAGTGCTGGTGGTTTACTCTATCGCTGAATACCGTGTCGGGGTGGCGTGCTTAAATGCTCACAGGACAGGTTTGGTCTAAATTAAGATATTAGGTAGGTATGGCTCCACAACAAGCGCCAGCCAATCGTAATCGAACCGGGCCCAATCTTAGCGCACCCTCTTGCAGCATGATAACCGCGCGCTTATGGCCCCCTTCAGGACTGAAAACTGGAATCAGATTTGAGCGTTCGTGAAGAACATTGTCAGGTTTGCAAAGTGACAGTCTGGTACTATGGGCTTGTAAAAAGATAACTAATGTCATGGTCACTGGCCGACTCATGCGTTGCTCCTGAAGCTTGATCACTGTGAAGGCCTGCTGTTCATGACACGCTGACTGTATGGATCTGTGGTTTTAAATGCTAGTGCAACTCTCGAATATCGGAGCCACTGTTCTGAAACTCTCTCGATACTTCATGACACATTAACCACTGAGCTAACATGCCTGATTTCCTAAGCGAAACAGTGACTTGAAACAAGCGTATAGGTTTGGTTCTGGTATTCAAGATGGGATTTCAGTCGTCGGATATATTCAAAGAACTTCCACAACAATACTTGGCTAGTCAGACTTCATGATGAAATGAGAGACTGCTACCGAGGCACGCGCCTCGCACAGCCTCTACAAAGGACTTAGGGGACAATAGTGTGGAGTGGGCTACCTTTGTGGAACGGAACGGTTTCTTCACAAGGATATGCCCCTCATAAGACAGGAACATTCCTACGGACAAGAAACGTGACAGCAATTGATGTGACGAGACCGAAAGAGGTGGCTCCACAGACTACCACGGACGTATGGTCTTGTCGGATAGAAGGCTCCAGCGTGCTGTCATGAGCCAATTTGATGGGTCTTGAGGCAGAGGAACACATCTTACCACGTTGAAACCAAACTCAAAGTTATTAACACAAACTATTCAGAGGACACGATTTGCCGATGCCACGCATCCAACCCTGGAATCCAAAACCTAGCCTCCGCATGTGCCGAGACCCGCTCGAGCTCGGATATTTGTGTAAGCGATTGTGCCGCCAACTCGGAGTCGTCCTTTTCTTGCAAAATAACTCGAATAGAGATGTGAATAACCCGAGTAGCATGGCCGCTTGTTGGAGGGAATTGATTCATAATTCCCAACGCTTTGGTCCACCATTCAAGTGCCTTGTCCCGATTATGCCTTGTCTGCTCCAGCTTGCCCATGGTGATGTTCAGTCGCAGGCGTGACATCTTGGCCATCGGTGAATCATGGTCCACGTTGCAACAGATAGAATGTGCCTCTTCGAACCGACCTTGAGCGAATAGACAATCTGCCAATGATATCTGAATTGGAGTTCTGGACGATGAAGGTTCGATTTTCAGTTGATGGCGCAGGATCAACTCACCTTCCACGGGGTTACCTAGCTCCCTGTGAACATCTGCTATCTCGCAAGAAAGGTCCACGTTGTCCTCGTCGAAGTAGAGGTGTCCACACTGCGTTTGAATGCACTTGCTCTCGTTCAAGCAAACCAAGGCCTGCTGATGATTTCCTTGATATCGACAAATTCTCCCATGGAGGACGTTGACTCGGTGAAGAACAACCTTCTCTGCAGACGAATTCCCCGATAGCCACGAGGAAAGGACCCGGATTGAAGCACCCAGGTTCTCGCCCTGGAATAGATCTAGTGCTTTCTGATGGATGAAATGGCCACGGGCAGCATTGACGTGCCTGTCATTCCGATGTCCGGAATCAGGACACGGAGACTCTTGGGGGAACTTCGGTGGTACACCGGCAAGGCGACTTAGGAGCATCTGCCGTTGTGTATAGTGGAGACGAACGAGTTGGCTCGAAGCCTGCGTAATGACCTGTCCTGCAAACGAGACGGCTTTTTCTTTCCACCTGCGGTTGGGAAAGCGGCTAGCTTCCAGGAAGCTGAGTGCTAAGTCCTCCTGAGTATGGAGAGGTAGAGCATTCAGAGCTTCGGGGTCGTGGCGGAGGAACGCCACAAATGCATGTTCTAGATGTGGCTTGACCAGAGCCTCGAGTCTGGGGTTCCTATTCGTGTTAATGTCCTGTCGAGCTGGTTGGTGCAAATGAACTCAGCTTTGCTCCAGATACTTCCATGAGATTGTCCGATAGGTGATTGCCAGAGCCTGCCAGCGCCACAGAGGGGCTTCTTCGCCGATACTTCTTAATATCTCGGCTCTCTTGGCACGATGCAGGACAAACGTGGAGTCTGAGAGCTGGGAGATAACACCGGCCGCACAAAGATCGCCCAGAGCACCGCTCACAAGTATTGCCTGGCTCAATAGCGATTCCAAACCGGGGATTAATCGAGGGGCCCGCGTATCGACCATTTCACCTTCTGATGACCAGCGCCTGCGTGACCTTGCCCCAGTGCACAGTAACTCCATGGAGAATTTCGATTCGCCAAGAAAGGAAAGCAAAATTGCCAGCAAATCTGTCCCGGATCGAGCTGCCGAAGGCATATCATTCGCTCGGTGATCGAAGACTTTGGCTGCCGCTAACAAGACCCCCGACCCGACTCTGGGAGGCAGACTGGGTGCCGTGGGAGGTGCTTGATTCGATTCAGTATGGTTGGCGCCTGATTGGACAAGTGTTATTATGATATAGCCCAGTAAGAACATATTGATCAACCTACCATGAAATGTAGCCAAGACCTGCTCCACCTGACGTGTATGTTTCCTTGCTTGATTGGCGAAATTGAGATCCCCTCGTGAATGCAGATTCAAGACGGCTTCCTGCACAGTTGGCATACAAGTATTTTCCCATCTGCAGGAAGGTCAGCCGCGTGACTTGAAAATGGTGTGTTTGAACTAACAGTGATCCCTTACTAAGAACACAGAGCACGCCAATGCAGGAGGTCTCATCTCTTCCGCTTTGTGCGATCAGGTCAAGATACTGGGCAATCTTCGCCCAGCGTCTGCCGATGTGCAGCATTCTGTACATCTTTTGCTTGGAAGATTTGATGTCGTCGAAAATGAAATTGAACCTCTTGAAAATCAATGCGGTACTTTGGTTAGTCGGATGCAGCTCCGCCAATGCGTAGCAGAAAATCCTTTTGAGTATCTGCGCTGTCTTACTCGTTCGATCGAGGTGCTCCACGGTCAAGTATGCGCGGACCGTGGCATCCACGTGTACCGGAGAGCGCCAGGTGAGGCTCAAAGACTGGTCACTATTAACTGCCGAGCCATCAAACGTGGCTTCGAGTGCCCTGGGTCTGGCTGATGTTCCGATTAATTTCGAGGCTAGGGAAGAGGAAGAGCGCAATCGTTCTCGAGCGTTGATGTCGCCATTGTCGAATAGGTGAGGCGCTTGATGCCGCGCCGTAGTCAGGAGGGTAATCTATCCGAGCATGTCAGTGTCAGTGGTCATAAAGAATTCTGGAAAGGATGAAAAACTACATCGTCCGGCGTAATGTCGTCATATCTCTGTTGTCGCAATTTTTCGCAGACACAAGGCATGTTTCCTTATCAGCGTTGATGCCATGAGATAGGGCTAGCAATCGAGCGGCGTCGAGCGGCGGATGACTGCAGTGAGACTTATGTGTCTTTGAAGCCGGAGTTGCAGGACGCTAGGTCCTGAAAGGCTAGATTATACTTAAACAAAGATTTAACGCAATACATACTAGCTCATGATTATATGCATGGGCCAGAAACTCGCCAAGACAAGTCGGCCCGACTATCGGTCATTGTTAGACGTCTGGTGTATTTCCAGTTAGATAGCGTGGAATCATGGGCTAAACCAGGCCATTCACGACCACTCCCTACCAGTAGCCCAGTTTCTTGGATAGCCAGAGCGCCAGGAGAATATCTGGAGAGACTAAACATTTTTGGGGTGTGATTGTTGAGGTAGTAGATAATTCACATACTCGAGCTTTTTGTGCGCGTCCTTCGATGCGTCGACACTGTTGCCCTGCGCGCTTACGTATTGAAATTATATGACTGGGATAGGAACTTGGAAAGGATGCAAAGGTTGGTCATCGAGTCCATCCACTCGTTCGTTATGTATGACTTCCGATTGGTAATCATGCCCCTCAGTCTCATCATAATTCATAAATGCCCTCTCAAAGGCAACGCGAGGATGGAACTTGAGAATCGTCAAAATGCTTTTTTAAAACAGTGCGGACGTCAACTCACTTGTCACAGGTCCCGGGACTGCTTTGAGGATTGCATCATGTGGCGGAAATTTGGAGATTGATCTCACCCTTCCCCCAGCAGAAGCGAAGCTCAAAATTATCGGGACTTTAAGAAGAACATCTTCAGTCACAGCTTGCGAGCTACTTTGTTGTTGACTCAATCATTCGGCTGGCTACTCTGGATAGTCTAGCCATAGCGGGTTAGAGACGTGCACGCCAACATCGCAGTTTTGGAGATTTATTCAAGCGGGTCAATGGAGTGCGTGTCCTACATCATTCAGCTACGCTAAGCCAATCACGGACACATTGGTCTCGAATTTATGGATTAGTACTAAATGTAAACAACGCGACTCGCGTCGCGTCGCCTCGCAAATCATCATTCAATTACAATCACCAACCACCATGGACAATCAGGAAGATGAACTCAAGAGGCTCAGGCTGCTTCTCGATGAAGCGAGGCGCCAGCGAGATGAAGAAAACCGCCGACGACAAGACGCAGAGAAGGCCGCTCAGTCATCACAACCACAGTCGCTCCAGGATTTTCTCAAAAGCTGCCATGAGCTGAGCCTCGCCATCAAAGTTATCACTGAACCCTCTTCGACCACCCAGGGCGACACGACAAACCCAACAGGCCGAATCTACCCGCAGCAGATCGTCCGCTGGCAGTCCTTCCCCTCAGAGCAAGAAGCTATCTGGAACGTCCTGTCGACGGGGTCATCATTCCCCTCCGATCCCGTGTTTCCTTCTTCGACCCAGCTTGACTACGTCAAAACCCTTATTCGCCCTATCAGCAGCGAGCTCGGACTCCGCGACTTCGAGCGTGACACAGTCGAGAATATCGTCCGCAAATTGTTTGATGCCACATACAATGACAAGCACCTGCGATCGGAACTGGACTTGAACGGCACACTCTCGTTTGAAAGCCATACAAATCTGGGCGAGATTGACGAGTCTCTCACCAGCTCCATGGAAGCCATGTCCGTTGGCGCTCATCCTCGACAGCCAGCTGCTCCGAGGATCAGGCGGAAGGCCCGGGGCAAGGGAAATCGCGCCGACCAGTTTTGTATCTACGAAGATGCGTTTGGTCAGAAGGTTCCTGCTGTGGCAATCGAATACAAACCACCCCACAAGTTGAGCCGCGACACCCTTGTCACTGGTCTCTCATCCAATATTCAACCCGAAAAGGACATCATCCACCAATCTGGCGAAGGCTTCGAATTTGCTGCCCAGAGGCTCTCGGCTGCCGTCATCACACAGTTGTTCTCATATATGATTGGCAAAGGCGTGCAGTACGGGTATATTTGCACTGGGGAGGTTATTGTTTTTCTGCACATCCCGGACGACCCTGCCGTCGTCGAGTATTACATATGCATCCCCAACGAGGATGTGATGGATGATGACGAGGCCAAGCTGCAACGGACTGCTGTGTCACAGATTTTCGCCTTCGTTCTCCAGGCTGTTCGTGCTGAGCCACCCCCAGCGGCATGGCACGATGCAGCGGAAAAGCTTGGTATCTGGGCTGTCGAATACGACGACGTGCTAAAGAACATACCACCGAGTGAGCGGAAACCAGTGCGGGCTTCCCCTTACGTTCCCTCACGATGGAAAGGCTTTTCTCGGTCCCCAATTCGCACTCGGTCCCGATGCAAGCCGCACGGAGACGATTCACCGCAGAGGGACAATGATGATGATGACGAAGGAAATCATTCATCGCCATCGCCATCGCCAACGCCGGGTCCACATGCTCGTTTCGCACAGAAAATTTCTCGTGTGTCACAAACTCGGGTCAGCGGAACAGTCAACGGCATACCGAGAGCAGCACCGGAAAGACTAGGGTTCATGACCGTCCTTACTGCTCGCAGGAATGTCTTTCTGGCCTTGCGCGTGGGGGCTCCATGGACAGGAGGTGTCCAAACCTGAGGGATCACAGGAAGAAACACCCCAAGCTATCCAGGTTCATCCAGCTCATTCGCGGCCAACTCGCCTATGATCGAGGTCGCAACGCGGATTGTGCTCCTCTTTATCTCTCCGGTGCTCTTGGGGCGCTCTTCAAAGTACGACTGTCTTCGCACGGTTACACCTTTGTCGCCAAGGGCATGGAGCGTCTCGACTTGGATCGTTTACAACATGAAGCACAGGTTTACGCTCGGCTTGAACCCTTGCAAGGGCTATGTGTGCCAGTGCTTCTAGGGATGGTCGAACTGGTTTTGCCTTACTACTACGACCATGGCGTTTTTACCCATTTCATGCTTCTGAGCCATGGCGGGAGGCCTTTGTTCGACCGCACCAGCCAGGATGAGAAACAGACAATCCTGCGCAAGATTGATATTGCTTATCAAAAGATACACCGTCTCGGAGTGCTCCACCGCGATGCTGAAGCGCGGAACCTGCTTTACGACGAGCGACGAAGAGAAGTCATGGTGATTGATTTTGAGAGGTCTGCATTGAGTGATATGAAGGAACCTGTACATAGCTGCCGTCTGCCACTCGGGGAACTGGATTCGGAGCAAATCATGCAAAGGAAGAAGAACGATTTGGAAGGCCTGAAATCTGCTCACAGACCCGGAAAACCAGATTGTTTTCAAGCCGAGCTAAACAATGTCAGGCACAAGGTAGTTCGTATCTTGGGGTAGCCTTATATGAATGATGAAATACTAGGCTCTGACACAATGTAGCTCTAGAGCTAGTCTTTGAACATGATTACAGTCCTAAATCCAGCACAGACTTTGTCCAATTTGTGAAATGAAAAGCCCGGTCTGAGTCTTGTTGGCACTTGATGCGAACTTTACGGAAAACCTGACTCGTGGAGTATATCATTGTCTTTCTGCTTTCGCATCGCTTGACTCGACAGGTCGCAGTGGGCGATGTACTTAGGCTTGCTTGGTGAAAGCACGCCTCTGCACTAAGGGACAGAAGAAGAACCTCAGTCGCGCCATGTTTTAGCGAGCTTTCTGGGCTATCTTAGCGCATCTGGAGCCTATTTAGCGATCCATGCGCGGACCCGGTAAATCTAATTCCTATTTTAATAACCTCTGAAACCGTCATACCAACTGCGAAAACTGGGTGCAACGCAGTCCCATCGCTTTACGGAGCATTCAAGTCAACTTGTGACTCAATGATGCAAATGATCGTGCCAGGTGAGATTTTTTCAGTGGTTGCGAGAATCTTCAAGTTCTATAGAGAGACGTAGTCAGCTATTTGTAAGCTGGCAGCGGTGACCTGCAGGTTACTGCCAAATTCAGGGCTGGCCATGATTGGCAGGGCATCCTGATGCTTCCTAGAAGTGGAGGTATTTCCGATCCCGTAGCTGACAATTTTGCGAAGCAAGATAGACTTTGAAATTACAATTTTTGAAGAAACGGTTGTTTTGGTTAAAATATATTGACTCGGGCCCCCAAACTCCTATCAATGGTATTGCCCTCGTTGCTCCTGGCGTCGTGAAGTGTGTAACTGTTTTTATGTCGCGCATTCCTTCAGAATATGTGACTCCATGCATGTAAGATGAGTTTGAATGCATCCTAGGCAACCCGCAGAGGGGATCTTCATCTTCCATCGCTCTCCGACCCTTATTCGTAGTTTTTCACATACTCCTGGAGCCCTTCCGTAGACAAATCAGAAACGACTCAAGAAATTTGCTGTACTTTATCAAGCCGTTTTGCTTAAGATAACTCAACTTTCGTAAGAATCCAGGGCTTTATACTGTCAAGAATGCCAAGTGGTTTCACAAACCGGCTACCCCATTTCTTCCTTTCTCTATCTGTACGGGCCTGTATTCAACCTCAGCAAAGTGGATGTCGGCATTTTGAATTGCCTCCTCCCTAATGCGACCCGCGAATCCCGCATCACCACATGCTGAGAATCGTCAGTACACAAACAAATAAGATTTAAATCCCCCACCGTGAACTTACCGACAACGATACTTTTACCTGGTGACTTGATACCAGCACTTATCTCTTTATAGATACCTTGGTCATATATGTTGGAGCTCTGGTTTGGATACAGACAATGCCAATATGCGTTGGGAGCAAAAGGAGGACTGCG
The DNA here is from genome assembly GCA_006538405.1 of Hansfordia pulvinata. Classification (NCBI taxonomy): domain Eukaryota; kingdom Fungi; phylum Ascomycota; class Sordariomycetes; order Xylariales; genus Hansfordia; species Hansfordia pulvinata. The sequence goes on from BJKQ01000023.1 coordinate 271,493, forward strand.
CCGCTGTGGAGATGGGTAGATGCACCAAATGCAGAAGAGCCTCTGTGAAGTATTAGCAATAATGATTCCCCATGGGCCATAGCAGAAACATATACATTGGACGGGTCAAGCTGTTGTAGAGACTGAAGCTCGTCCCGAAGCCATTTTTGCTGTGAGTTTTGCTCCAAAACCCAGAAAAGATCTATCTTTCGTGTTTTATCTCGAAATGGACGATTTCCTGTATGGGTTCTCGACTCATTTTGCAGTTTTCGCAACTCGGTGTCGTGAGCCTGACGTCGCGCAAGGTCGAGTGCGTATGGTAGTACGCCTGCTATTCCAGCTCCCTTGGCAGCTAGAATGACGTTTTCAAAGCGATAAAGCTTGAGGTCCTGTCCATAGGGCCCGTCAAGAAGCACGCTGCGTAGGCTTTCAGGTTTTTGAAACAATCTCTCCACAGATCCCTGTCTTTTCATGAGGAAAAGTATAGAGGACCGACTGTCTTCACCTCTTCCTGGGGTCCACCATGCAACTGTCATAGGCAGGCCCTGCGCCCTATACCTGAAGGGTCCATGGTGAAAATACAGGTAAAAGTAGCATCCTGGGTAGACGACCAACCCTCGACGATTCTCCACTCGAGCGTGTAGGAGATCCTGGGTGGCCCTTACATCGACCCTGGCGCTGCCGATATATAAGCATCGGGTTAAGCGAAAGATTGTAGTGAAAGCCCAGAAACCACATGAGCAGCTCGCAATCACCTTTGCCAGGGGGCGCGGCAGCGAGAAAACATGCCACATGACAGAGGCAATAATGAATAAAGAGAGGACAAAATGGATCCTCCGAAACAGATCATGGTGTATGCGGCGGACAATGCAAATGGACGCAAGACCGATGAGGAGTAGCGACAAAGAGGCCTTATATGGAGTGTCAGTAATTCTAATCAGAACCGAAGAAGCGAGGTACTTACACAGTATCCCGAAGTGGTCATCTCAGGGTAAGATTGAGGAGGCAGTAGCGATATGACAGCATGAATAAGAGCTTCAATGATAGCTACTCTCCCGAACCAATGATGTGCAAGATAATAGTGTGGTAATGGAAACCCGATAAAGCTCATGAGGGGATTTGTCCTCCCTCTGAAGTACAAAGGAACTAGGTTGACCAAAGCAGCGAAAGCGGCACGTTTTGATAAACTAGACCGGTCTCGGACTGAGTAGCCAAGGACTAGGCCATTTATAGCGAGATATACTGTAAGATAAATCACCTCCAAACGGCTGATGCTTCCCGTGTAGCCGTTGCGCGAGATGACGAGTGGGTATTGAACGTGGGACCTGAAGGCGTGACCAAATCTAGCGACAATAAGAAGGGCGATCGGTCGCAGCGTGAATAGAATAATGATGGACGCAAGCGTCAGTCCATAGACGACTGAAGGCTCCATTGTGAAGGTGAGACTTACAATTAAGCCTCGAATGGTCATAATTGGCGATCCATATTATCTATGTAGAAGCATACGTACCTTCATTCCGTGCTGGGTATGGCTGTGCACAGCGCATTGGTAGAAAAGACCGAATTTGGCCATGGTGGATCACCCCCACAAATGCCATTTTCTGCCATTTTCTTTTTAACTTGCGGGCGCCTCTGAATGCCGATAACCGCCTAACGTACTTTAAGCCAATTCAGCCTGACATTTTGCTATTTTCGGTTTCTGTTCAAGTGCATTCTTGTCGTCTTATGGAGAAATGACCCACAAGCCAGCGCAAGTATATTTATGAATGACTTGGAACGTCTTTGTCGTTTCTCACGTCAGGCCCCCCATGTCAAACCAAGTATTGACTGTACCGCCGCGTTTAGTGTGAAGCAAATAAAGCCCATTTGTTTCTGAGAGAGGTTGGGCAGACATCCGAAATTTCCGAGGACGGTTCGTCACGGGAGATATGACATTACTCGAGAAGCAGTTCTCTCCACCGTATAAACAAAGCGCTGTTGAGCAGAGAGGCCATCAGGGAGGCGCCCACGAGGTGCACGACACGAAGAGGTCCCAGTACCTTTGAACCTGACACCGACAGCGAGAGCGACACCATTTTTAACTTTCAGTTGCATGCACTTCCGCGGTTGGGCATCCCTCCCAGCCCCAGTAGCCAAAGCTCCACATTAACCGCCGAAGTTAATCTCGATGAGTCTGAGTGTCGGATGCAGGCGTGATCTGGATATTTGATGTTAGTACTGGGGTCGAGCGGAGACTGATGCTTAATCTGGCTCGTTTGTACAGTGAAAAGAAATCGGATTCGACCGCGGTCATTTGCAGCTATTGCAAAGATGGCAGTCGAGCATATTGCATCATGCTATCGTATCGTGCATCGGGACTAGGGTGAACCTACCTTTGGCCAACTTGTCGGCAAACCTACTTGGTGTTGGTTATTGATTTCGGTCATTATATGCGAAGGTAGTTACACTGCATAAGCGTGAAACAAGCCGCTTCACAAGCCAACATTTTAAATCGTGCTTTGAGAGAAGAATGAGGCAGATATCCATGCCTAGTCAACTAACCAATGATCCCTTATTGTGTTCGTAGAACATCGGCTGCATCGATGCTTGCACGGCTTTACTCGAGTCAAGGATGGACCAATGACGAAATGGTTGGGTAAATACTTCAGTACCAGCCTGTCAAATCAAACAAACATGCATACAGCCCGCATCCGATGGACTCCTCCAAGTGAACATTTTGCCTAGCCAGCTAAGCGATGCTCATGCACAGGACAACTCTTGGGCTACGCGATGTGCCCCAACACCATGCACGCCCTGTCCCTGCTAGGTACGTCGTGCTCGTTTCCCCCCTTTGGCATCACCAAGCTCTTCATCGTCGAACTCCTTGTTGCCCCGTTTCAGTCCTGCAGCCTGGCGCCCGCCCCTTCCACGACCTGGTCGGCGAGCCGCTGCCCCATCAAAAGCACGTCTTTCCGAGGTAACCCTGTCATCCCCCACAAATTGAACCCCTTCCATTGGTGACAACATTGACGACTGCACAGCATGGGGTTCCCGTTGAACGCCCACGGGACTTGGCGTTGGCGCTAAGAGCATCAGGGGCTCATTGGTGGAGGTGCTCACACTGTAGCTCTGATCATCGCAACAAAGTAAAACAAAATGGTGGAGGGGCTTCGTCCATGCAAGGTCGACCTGAATGGTGGGCCAGGGGGCGTTTCCTGCGTATTCAGCAATGGCGAATACAACAGAGCACACAGGATCGGTGCCTAGGATTGAAGCTGTTGGCATGCATAGCTGTTTCCAATGATCGACGAGGCCGCTAGGAGAAGTGATTCCTTCGTAATAGGTCGATAGCGCCAAGCACGCAAGCCTGACACGCATGCCCACAACAGGCTTCTGTAATTTTGTAAGTACTTGGCAAGTGATATCCATCGCGACAGCAGTCAAATCAATGGCAATGGTAGTGCAAGAGCTCAGCGAAATAATGCTCATGTCAGCATGAGGGAACGCCTGTCCATTACGATACCACCAAGGGATTATAATTCCTACAGGATAGACTCAAAACCGTTTCCTGATCTGCTGACGGAGTGGGGCCACGGCGCTTGACCAAAAACTGTTCCCAAATCCTGCAACAGTGTAACTTGCAACAAAATGGAACCAGTAGATATGACTTTCAGCACCAGGACAGAAGAAAATGACAAGACCGTGCTGAAATCGGAAAGAAATCGAAAAACACCAGGAACCGTGTTCATTTGCCTGCGGCAACGATAACTTATCGCTGCTTAGAAAGAGAACCGGCTAACTGAAATTCTCAAACCACTAATTCAGATTAGAGACGAGCCAGCAACAGTGAGCAGGTACATACCTTGACAATCTTTCTGCATTCTTCGATATCAACGGTAGAGCCCCATGACCAGGGCAAACACTCTTTCTCCCAAAGTTTCAAAATATGTCTTATTTTCGGAATGAAATCCATCGCGGTATCTTCGTTGGTGACGAATGGGAATTTCGCCTCTAGCTTCGACAGCTGCAGAACTCGTAGGATTTCCCTGCTGTCCCAATGCATAGTTCCACTCATGACCACGTTAGTAAGGGAATACGGTGCATGGATTGTCGCGCTTGGCTGAATGAGAAGGCATCCGGGATACAGATAGATCCCTATAGGAGCTCCTAGCTGCATCGTGCTCGATGATGCCCAGTCCGAAAGGATGCGTGAATGCCACACTGGCCACAGCTTCTCGCCGCAGTCGGTGAACACCGTGGTCATGACGCCATGACGATCAATGTGTGGCATCGAAAAAGCGCCTTTCTTGGCACATAATTGGAATCGCGTCGAGTCAAGCAAGTCTATTGCGACGGGTGAATCCATCTTCCCACTCTCCGTCTTGGCGATTTCCATGACAGAGTAAGAGGGCAATGAAGTCAGGCAAGATGGAGTCGGATGGGGCTTGCAGCCACCAAGATTCAACATGTTGATGGGACCGTGAGCCGGGTCTTGCAATTTTCGGATGGCCGTTCGTGATGGCAGGGACTTGGGGGTAGCCAAGGAGGTAGATCTGTCATATCTTTGTTGGAAGTCGTGAACGTCGAGAGTTGGGAAGGACGATAGATATGTGACGAAGGAATCCATAGAAAGACAGAACATATTTTCATCCAGCTCTGCGGGGATCATGAGTGGTACTTTTGGGCTTGACTTCTCCAATATGCTTCTCGCTTCTTCGTTTGAGCAAACAACAAATTCATCGTCGTCAAAGTTGTCTTTCGACATGTAGCCGGCTGCCGATAAAGGATGTCCGACAGTACATTTTTGAATGATCTCAAGGAAGGCAGGGCCCTCCTTCTGCAGGCGAGACTGGCTTGAAGCATCATCGAGCAGACTGCCAAGATCGCTTTTCGCCGTTTGTATGGCTGCTTCTGCGCTCCGACGATATTTCTGAACGACGTTGGACCACTGACTGCAGATGTGACAGTTCAGAATGTGTGACTTTGCCTGACTCTGAAGAATCACTTTCCCACATCGGACCGGTTCATGAGCCAGTTTGATATGCTTCTCCAGGGCATTGCTTCTGACAAATGATGCCTTGCAGAGGGTGCATTGGCGCCCGGGATCTCGCCGGGCGCAATTGTGGCGTCGAGCTTTGGCCCCGTAGAAAACTACCAGACATCGGTTGCAGCGGGCATGAGGTTGTCGCTGGTGGCGAGGGAAGGAATTTTGGCTGAATTTCTGGAGGCACAAGCTGCATTGTTGGACACTCATGATGGTGTCCCGGAGACGGCGAGGAACGAGGCCGACGAGATGGGGGAGCCTTCTGATGCCTTCAGGGCAGCCGCGTTGGCTCTACAGCGATCCATCAGCGGTAGGTTGGTCAAATTCTGTGGATGGCAAGGCCGTACCGCTACAGTAACGCGTCATCGCCAGTAGCTCGCAGCTGGCGCCACTTGCCCTCGCTTGCAGGTCTTAGATTAAAATGGGTCTATAGCAGCAGCCCTCCAATAGCTCGACCCAGAAATCTTCACAGCCCCGCATTGGCTGTGTGTTCGCGTGAGAAGCTGGGATCCGTGCCGAACCTCGACTTTCATGCAACAACTTGCCATTGTCAGACATATCAAATCTTTAAATATCAGATATTAGCGCGGATCAGGGCCGCTATCATGCAGGCCACGATGTGAATGTATTATGTTCAGCAAGGACGAATTGAATTTAGTGGTAGCGACAGTGTATAAACTAAACTGGACCGAAAACGTCGAAGTGTGGTAGCGACAGGCGAATATGATAAGAATGCACAAAACCCACATACACAAACAGTGAGAACCAGCTACATTTGAGTACCAGTCAAATACAGCAGTGACGAACGGAAACAGACGCGGGTAAATAACAGAAAGACAGACGATAATGGTAAATCAGACACTGTTCGTGAATTAGTAGGTGCTTGGGAACAGGCGCGAACACCAATTTGACTTAGAACGTGGAACTTACCGCTTCTGTGTACTAATCGCCCCCGAATCCGAAGCAGGAGCTTCCAGGTCGTAGCGAACTCTCCTGCCTGGCCTCTTGGGAGAAGATCTGGAACCACCCATCATCGGATGTTTGGAGTCTGTCGCGGTAAGGGTGCGATCAGGCGTCTGTGATGGAGAAGTGACAGCTGTTGTTCCAGAACGGGGGGTCCAGCCTCCCTTGGACTGCTGGTGGACGCTGGATTCTGACTCTACGTCCGACATTTCTTGGTCCGAAGCGGGAGATCTTGACACTGTTCGTGCGAACCCTCGCCCCGCACTTGGTGTTATCGATTGATAGGTTGTTGGTTTGACTTTGTTGGTGTCTTCTATAGACTGTACCAGCACTGGCGCTTCGAACGGCAACATGCCGGTTGAGTCCGGGATCAAGCCCTTCGAGATAGCCGCATGAGGCTGTGGGGTGCCATCTCGGGCTCGGTGCCTTGCATACGTAAATTCTGTTTTCCTCTGGCCATAAACCCAGTTGAACGTAGATCTCAGAGTGATGGTGACGAAATCCTCATCCCGGAATTTCCCCAAAATGACAGTGACGGGATAACCCACCCGTTCCTTGCTCACGTTGCCTCGATCTGGGGCGCTGGCAACAAGGAGTAAGTCGAAGTCAGAAAACTTTTTCCCACTGAAGCTATCAGCAGTCCGATACTCCAAAGGTGATGAGCCGCGACTTGCGATCCAAGCCGTCTTTTCCTGTCGACATTCAGACGCAGGAACTAGTGCACCTGCTTGATACCCAGGAAAGTCTGGGTTTCTGCCCTGGAATGCAACCAGAAGCTGGCCGCGTGGCGTGAGCCCAATAATGAGTGCATCGACTTCTGTCCCGGAGACAATATCCAAGTAATGCATTTTACCAACGGCTTGGCTGGAAACGGTGTTCTGCAGTTCCTCTCCCGTGGGAAGCCTAGGCGGGAACGATTTCAAGATTTTTTCAAGCTTGTGGTCATCAAGTAAGCTTGGTTGCGAGTGTCCCGACTTAGTCATAGAAACTAAAGATTGAACGGCTCCTGTCCTCATGCCTCTTTCGTCCTGGGACGGCCCATTTGGAATTGTCTGTTGTCGAGGTAAGAGACCTGGGGAGCGTCGGGCCTGGACTTTTTGCTGCGTTTCTTCCGATTCCGCGCCGCTTTCAACGTGGGATTGAAATCTTTGGCGACTTTGTAGCAAATGCCCTTTCGTACTCCGGTCAACCGGTGACCTGTCTTGGCCGTCTCTTGCAGGAGGGCCATCGTGAACTGGCTGTTGCTGAAGAGCGACCCTTGGAGACCTGGCACGCTCACCGCGAGTATCTGAGTTACCGAAAGAGCTGAAAATACCTTTCTCGCCGGCAAACTTGGAAAAGGGCTTCGTGAGCTTTTTCCCTTCCTGAGTAGCCGCAGTAACCGCCTGTGGATGTGAAGCCTCGGTGTGCTGATCAAGTTCCTTTGCTAGCTCAGGGCGGGGTTTCTTGCTCGGGCGGTTGGTTGAAGGTGCTTCTCTGATCTTCACTTCAAGATCTGAATCTTGACGCCCTCGCTTCGACGCAGGAGCATCCGGGCGGAATTTCTTGTTCGGGCGACCCAAAGAAGGTCCTTCTCTGATTTCGACCCCAGTGTCAGATGCTTGGTGCTCCCTTTTTTCAGTGGAAATCTCTGAGCGCAACTGTTTTATCGGGCGGCTGACAGCTGGCCTTTGTCGAATCTCTTCCTCTGACTGATCGCGTTCCAAACGACTGCGTTTCGTCGCGGAAAGGCCCGTTTGAGCACGTTGACCTTCCTTTTCTGTCGCGTCGTTAGCGCCTTTTAGGTAGGGTGGAGACCTGGACATCTTGCCTTTTCTGGAATGGCCTCGGATCCAATCCAAAATGTCATTGCAAGCCTCTTTGGTGAGATTTCCATCGGCATTCTTCTTCTTGGACAAGACAATCTCGTATTCTTCTCGCGTATGTCGTAGGCACTCTTTGCCTTTCTCAGCTTCTCCAAGAATTCGAACTGGTCTTTATCAAAGACAGTCTCGTCGTTCTTGCGACGTGAGCGCAACATCGTTCAGTTGAAATAACATGAAGCGACTCAGTGAGCAAGACCTTTGCTTTTTAGAAAGTGTTCGCTTTATGGCGAGCTTCTGTTCTTTTTTTCTTCGGCTCTCCGGGCGCGATAGTTATATATGTGCAGAGAACGCAAATGAAGCGCTAATCGACGAACATGGTTTTTGTTGCGCCTGAAATCGGGTTTCCGAACCTGGCGGACCTTGTAGCGTGTCCGTTTTCAGGTTTTGATCACTACCGGTGGGGCAGGTGGGGCACGCCCAGACGATGTGAGGAACCTGGTACAACTCACGTCCAAAGCAGGTCATACCTCGTGTGTTATGTACCAGCGTCTCTGAAAGAGTCGACGCTTGATGAAATCAAATTATGAACTCTGTTGTTGCAACCATGGGTCGCTGGCTTCAAATCAATACAAGCCCTTGCCAACTGTATTTGAAGGCACTGAGCGGTGTTTACCAGATATTCGACCACCTTGGGGACAAAAAGCCGTCCGTGGTCCAGGTCATCAGGGGTAAAGATGTCACAATGCATGGCGAACTTTATCACAACCGACCACCAGGATCCAAACGCAATAGACTTTGTGCTGCTCACATGTAGGTCCAAAAAATACGTTTCCCTCGTCGATTGCGAAGCATCTCTTCGCTTCAAGCCCGCCCTCGAAATGACGACTTTCTGACGCAAAACGCCATGGGTGACACGCCGTTCGGAGCTTGGTCCCTGGATGATCAGCTATCAAGATAGCTGTCAGTTTACTACACGGGTTTAATCGCAGCCATTGTTCAAAACGCTGGGATATTTGTAGATTATATGCGGGCTTGTCGAGCATACTGGAGCTTCCTGCACCGCGGGTCCAGCTCCAACTGTAAGACATTCGATCCGGATCGGGGCCTCTCCTTGTGAGCAAGATTTTCGCCGATGATAAATTCCGGCAATGAATAAGGGGATATTTATTGAGGGTTTGACAGATGACAAACCTACGAATATGTACAATACAAGCGTGACGACGTAGAGACAATGTTCTGGGACAGCTCCGATAGCCTCAATCCTCTATATGTATCCTTACAAGTCAACTATACCATTTTTCAGAGGTGGATAAGAAGTCAAGTCGAAGACATGATTTGAGCCGCGAATTTGAAAGTTTGCTACCTTGTTTTCTCGCTATTTTGTCTGTACTGGAACTCACGTAACCGTCCTGTGAAGAGTGTGGAGAGTGGGCGTGTGGATGCCAAGTGACATGGTAAATAGTGGCAGTGCCAAACGTAACGGATTTACAATGCTGCATCACTCGACTTGACGGGGCCAAGATGTAATTGCACATGACAACAACGACTGCAGGCACCACTCAGATATGATCAGTTGGCTGTGGCACGTCACCATATGCTCCTGTCCAGGGTGAGATCATAGTTCTCTTGATGTACATTAGTTCCGAGAAGACTAGAACAACTTAGCTCACCAGATAGCGCTACGAGGAAAAAATCCCTGTACTGTAGGACATGACGCCACTGCTTACTGGCTGGGCGATTGACATGGATAAGGACAGTGGAGTATGAGATGCTGCATATCTATGCTAGCGCCAACACACAAGTAATAATGTGACATTGCCTAGTCCTGGAACGGGCCAACAAGAGTTCGTGGGCTAGAGATCGAAATCTTGTGTACTGCGCGGGTCCCACAAATCGCGGAACAAATGGTAAGCTCGGCCGGATAGTAATACGACTTGCATGTGCGTACGTACGAAGCGGGGTTTAGTTCAGTAAACGACGCTCTTTTAACCGAATTACTATTTCGGTCTCGAAAGAAAAACACGCCCTTCAAGATTGCAAAATATAGCTTTCAGCCTGTTCTTAACTTTTTCTGGATCGGGAAAACAGGTAATGGCTGTTCTCTTGAACGTGCAGATACACGTTGCGATTGGGGCTGGTAACGAGACAAGATTCCGGTCAGATAGATGGTCTTGCTAAAGTGCTTCTGAAACCCACGTTGGCGATGTTGGCGATGTTGGTGTTAAACTAAACCGCGAGGCCCAGGACGCTCAAAACAAATCTCAGGCTGCTCACATCTATTACGACGAGAACGGCAACTACACTACACTGGGCACATGCTGTTTCCTGAGAGACAAAATAAGAGCAGTGACTGAGTTTTTAAGAATATGCGAGACTCGATAGCAGTATGAAAGATGCAGGAAAGGATCATATTGTTTAAGGATTGATACTGTTCGTCGGAGCCAATTAATAATTGCGTGGAAATAGTGATTAATTAATCGTACACTTCTTTTTCAGAGAGACCACGTGATAACTGCCGATTCTCGCGTGTCTCTGGGCTAGCGGCGCCGGCCAAGGATCTTTCCATGCCACTCTCAACACCATGGTTCAAGTAACAATGAATGGTTA